>PVHY01005709.1:0-80782 GCA_004024945.1 Uropsilus gracilis | reverse complement strand
AAATGGTTTCACTACTATATGGGACATGGGAAAGATAAACCAAAATCCATGAAGAAAAGACAAAACAAGCCAACAACCAAATTGACGTACACAACCTGGTGGGGGTGATGGGACAGGGTGGGAATGGTCAGGGAGGGGGGGTAACCCCAGAGATCACAGAGATGTGAAATTTATATATAAATAATTTTTTTAAAAACACAAGGATTCTTTAAAATTTGAATATTTATTAATTTTTGAGTTGTATTTAGAAAATGATAATTATAGACAAAGCAAGTCTAATAGACAAAATCCATTTATGATTTAAAAAAATCTAATCAAAATGGAAAAAAAATCTTTAAAGTATATGTTAAAAAGAATGCAGCAGTCTGGAAATAAGAAAATATCTATAGTTCCATAAAGTATATATGTTTACATCAAAGCAATTAGTATATGTATTACATATATAAGAATGGTAAAGAAGCAGAAAAAAGTTCCTTTTGCTAACATGTTGCCCTGATCAAAACTCAAAAGCATTTTAAAATATTTAAGTGCTCATCAACATATATAAATAGTGACATTTATATACCCAAAGAACATTAAGTATCAGCAACCCCTCAAGCAATCACACAATAACTTAGAGTCTTGGGAGAGTGTGTTTCTGATTTGCAGGCATTTTGCAATCATGGAATCTCAAGCCCTCCATACAGACTTTAGTGCTCCTTTCTTCTCCATAAAGATATTCACAGACTTTTCAGAAAGTCAGTTCTTTTAATGAACCTCATTCTCCTGGGCATTCCCTAATATTCCACCAACAACTTTCACTTTCTTTGCCTTTATTCTCACTACTCAATTTTTTTCTATTCTTTCAGCTTTGTGTTTCTCTGAAGTTTCAAGGGTAGTTTCACCCTATTATACTTATCCTGAACTGTTACTTCCTTTTCATTATTTCTTTTTGAAATTTGGACCAGCAAGAGAGGGTCTTACTAGATGCTTCAATCTGTTATTTGAGGACTTGGCAAGAAGTTCAAGTAATTTTGAGTAATATTTTTTAGTCTCATGCTGTGAATTGACCCCTGACTTCAGTAGAAGGTGAGGTAGGAAGTTAATCTTCCTACCTATGTCAGGATAGTAGGGAGTGGATTAGATAATGTGAACAATTCCAAAGCCACAGTGTTTTATGACAGCAGTTATATATGTGGTGCTGACCATATCTCATCCATGGGTCAGCCGTGCTCTGTATCATTGTATCAAATCCCAGGCTGATGAACCTGTTTCTATCTGAACATTGCTATCCCAGGAAAAAGATGTGTTTTCCTTATAGTTTTTGTGCTAAAGTAACACATCATTTTTTTAATTAATTATATATTTTTTCTTACATCATTGTATAACCCTTAGCCCCTCCACCACCATATCACCCATGACCCATCACCATGATCCCTTCTGCTCATTTCTCCCCTGATTTTACTCTCCCTCCCTCCCACACCCCTGCTATATGCTTCAGTTCTGTTATCAAAATGCTAGTTTTAACTTTCCTTATCCTTTTGGTTGGTTTATATATATCCACATGTAAGTAAGACCATTCAGTATTTATCTTTTTCTTTCTAATTTCAGCTAGCATAACTCCTTCCAGTTCCATCCATGTTGCCATAAATGACCAGTTTGTCTTTTTTGATTGCTGAAGAATATTCCACTGTGTACCATACACATTGTGTAACTATACCACAACTTTTTGATCCATTGGTCTGTTTTGGTGATTTGGGTTGTTTCCATATCTTGGCTATTGTAAATAGCACTGCAATAAGGTTTCCTTTTGAATTAATGTTTTTGTATCCTTTGTGTAGATTCCCAGAGTGGAATCACTAGATCAAATGGTAGCTCTTTTTTTTTAGTAGTTTGAAGTTCCTCCACCTAGATTTCCATAGTGGTTGAACCAGTTTGCCTTCCTACCAGTAGTATAAAAGTATTCCTTTTCCTCCACATCCTCACTAGTATTTGTTGTTGGTGGTATTTTTGATACAGGTCATTCTTACTGGTGGGATGTAGCATCTTACTGAAGAAAACATCACTTTTGCCGCATTTCTTTGGTCAGGATTAATCCATGATTTCTACATGAAATCTACATGATTTCTACATGGATAGAAATCCATGATTTCTACAGGGTTTCTACAGGGCTTTTCTGCATAAATCCCTGATCAGAGGGAACATTAAGCATGGAATCCACCAGAATGTCATCCCAACCATCAAATATATAACTTTCAGTACTGCTGAAAGGGCATCACCTTTCATTTTTCTTTTTTGGTACTTTAAAGTCATTGTTCCATTGTCTTCTAGATTTCATAGCTCTGATGATGTCACTTTTCCCTCTTATTTTTGTTCTTTTTGTATTATTTTGCTAATACTTTAAAATTTTTCTTTTTAAAGCAAAAGTATTGATAAAACTGAACCAAAACAGCCCTAGAAATATGCAACAGAACTGAGACTAGTAGAGAGGGAGGGACAGTTGGAGTGAATAGAGGAAGTGAACAGAGGAAGGAGGGGACTAGTATCGGGATAAAGGACTGTGATGGTGCCGCTGCATGCTGATATACACCTGAGAAGGTGCAAGCCTATTTCCCTACATCATATACACTGTTGTAAACAAAATTGTTAGCTCAATAAATAAATACATATTTTTACTTTTTACTAAATATTCTTTTATTGAGAAAATAGGTTACAACACTATATAATGGTTTAGGCATACAGGTTCATACCTCTTCAGATGTGTTACCTCACCACCCCCCATCACTGAAACATAGACAGTCATTCACCACATTTATTGCTTCCCCTCCCTGCCCCTTTCCTCCTTACTCCCCTTCCTCTGCCTCTGGTAACCTTAATTCTGAAGTCAGATTTGTGGAGTTTATTTTAGTTTACTTTAGTCTACCCCTTCACTTTGCTGCTTTACATTCCACATACACATGAAATTATCCTGTTTTTGTCTTTTTCATTCTGACTTAGCATTATCTCCTGAAATTCCATAGCTATGATCCCAAATTGCAAGAGTTCAACATTTTTATAGCTAAGTAGATTCAACTGTGTGTATACGCATATTAATTTTTGTTTTTATGGTGTGAAGTAGTTTCATTATTTTGCATAAGGTTGTACAGTTTTCTCACATCATTCATTGAAGAGACTTTGCATTCTCCATTGTATGGTCTTGACTTCTTTGCCATAACTTAACTGTCCATTTATGTGTGGGTTTATATCTGGGCTCTCAATTATAGTGTATTGATTTGTGATTCTATTTTTTGCTCCATTAACATATTGTTTTGAATACTGTGAAGGACACTTTGAAGTCTGGTAACAATATCTCTATTCTTTTTTGTCAGAATTGTTTTGGTTACTTGGGTTCTTCTGTGGTTCCATGCAAATTTTAGTAATGTTTACTGTATTTCTTTAAGAAATGTCATTGATACTTTGATGGAAATTGCATTTAATCTGTATATTGCTTTGGGTAAAATGAACATTTTAACAGTGTTAATCCTTACAATTCATGAGCAAAGAATGGCTTTCCATTTCTCTATGCCTTTTAATTTTTTTTCTATCAGTATCTTAGAGTTGTCATTGTACCTGTCTTTCAACCTCTTTTGTTAACTTTATTCCTAAGTATTTCTTTTTAATATAAATTTTTATGTAATTGTAAATAGAATTATTTTTCTCTTCTAGTTTAATGTTTTAGCTAAAAACAGTAACATTTTCTATATCTTATTAATATACATTCATTTCATTTTAGTCAGCAAGAAGCCACAGAAAACTAGAATCAGCTCAAGGAAGGATAAATGAGGAGGAAGAAACAAATTCAGTGAATCCTGCTAGCCTGCCATTTTTTTTAACCTAAAATTTTATTTTCATCCGTTGGTTTTCAGCAATTACACTATGATGTATCTTAATGGTTTTTGTTTGTTTTCTTTACTTTAAGTGCAGTGTATTTCTTAAATTTTGGGGATTCTAATTTTTACTAATTTTGGAAAATTTTTGATCATTATTTCATTTGTCTGTTTCCACGCTTTCTAGGCTATCAAATATATGCTACACATATGCTACACTCCCTGACAGTTCACAAGTATTACTGATATAGTATACATTTTTTTCATTGTTTCCCTGTTCCTTTCCTCTACTTCATATTACAAATTTTTTGTTTTCAAGATTACTGATTTTCTTCTTATAAGTCTTAGTCTGCTTGTCAATATAATTTTCAGTCCAAGCATTTTTTTAATACTTTGAAGTTTCATTGAGCATTTCAAAATCTTCTATAGCTCTCACCATATTCATACTTTCCTCGTCATCTGAATATGGAACACATTTATAATAGCTATTTAACATCTTTGTTTGATGATTTGATCTTTTCTGTAATTTCTCAGTGTGAGACTATTTTTTCCTCTGGGTTGTGGATCATGTTTTCCTAAAATTCTGCACACATCCCAATTTTCTTCTGAATGTAAGAAATTGTGAATTGTATGTCATTAGATGAGGGGTTTTGTTGTATTCCTTTAAATGGTGATAACCTCTTCGAGGATGCAGACTTATTACGTGGCATAACTTTGTTTTTGTATTGGATTGTTTGTAGGCTTTTCTAAGTCACATGCAGAGAAGCCTTTATCCTAAGAACAATTTAACCCTGCTACTATTTCCTTCTAAGTGTTCTACCACATGCCTCATTTATTATGAAATCTCCCCACTCTAACACAAATAGAAACTATTCTCAATATATGCTTAACTTCAGGAGTTTTTATCCCATTTATTCCCAGGGGTTCTGATTCTAACTTTGCATAGTTTTTTTTTTCTCATGCATGAATACATAGTAGTCTGCCAGACTCAAGGGGACATGTCTTTATATCTTCCATGTTTTGTCTTTGTGGTACTAACTTTAATCCAATATTTAGAACTGAACTCCAATGAATATCTCTAATACTTGGGTTTATTGGTTTCCAGTAGACTGCTGTATGCATGATTATTGGTACTTTAGTGATAAGTGTGGTGGAATAAATTTCAAAAGGTGTGAAGACTACACTCAAAAATTATCTCCAACATTGCAAACCCACATTAACTCATTTATTTATTAATAAAATAATTAAATAATTTAAAAAATAATAATTGCCTTCCTCTCTCATCACATAACAGAGGAGTCAACTGGGACAATCGTTCAGCTTACCTTGAATCAAGGATAATAAGCTTGTGCTGTCTACCATGTGATTTCTGAAGATAAATGTTTTATGTATTTTGTCTATTATTCTACTTAGTTAAAATGAAAATATAACTTTGATTCCTTTTACCCATTGTGGTCATATCCAAAATCTTCTGGCCATTATATATGTAAGCAATACAAATAAATTTTCAAAAATCCTCTTACCTTTCACTTACAAAAGAAAGATTTTGAGTGTAATAAAGGATATGTTATTGTGCTTATTCTTATGTTTTATAGGAGGGGGTTGATAAAGAAGTGGGATATTAGGTATCTTGGATATTGGAAATATATGTTAAACCACACTGTGATGAATCAGTTCATCTCTGTGGTCCATCTTGAATAATGGAATGACATTAATATCTGCCTTGAAAAGAGATCATATTTGTTTAGGATGGTAACATGAACATTACCATATATAAAATTTGAATGTCATTACATTGGGATGGGGAGAAAAGATATCTAAGACTAGGAAGTTTATACTTATTAAGTATAAACTTATCAAGTATTGTAAATTGACTACAATAAACTATAAAACAAAGGCATATAAACACTTTGCTCATTCTTTCATAAATGTCCCTAGGTGAATAAAAGATGCATTGTTTAAATATCTGTCAAGAGTAAACTTGCATATTATATTACAAAATTGCCTTGAAAGAAAATTTCCCAAAATTGTTGGCACTATAAAACATTGAAAATGTTCATTTACAGACACCAAATATTTTCCTACATACCAGTGGTCTCAAACAATATAAGTCTGTGTCTAAGGGAAATACTCCTAGAAATTTGCCCAGAGATTCAAGTTTTCATGCAAACTGAACAAAAGTACCAGAAAGCAAAGGGAAAGTAAATTTTATACATATCAGGACTAATTGCCAGTCATGTGTTTGTTGGTTGCTATACTGTTAACTATGGATATGGCTATGAATTTGCTTTATCAATAATGACCATTCAACTATATAATACTTCTATATATCTTGGGCTTTTTTGGTAAAATGAATCCTTTAAAACACACAACAAAAAAGCCTCCTGCTCATAAAGTAACCAAGACAGAAATTTATGAGTTCCATGAAATTCAGTCAAACTGTTAGTGCTTGCTATATATTTCTCGGTAAATATTAAAGAATGATATTGCCAATACCAACATGTTTGAACAACATAGGCCTTGATTAAAATTCACTCTTCCTTTTGATGAACTGCCCAGATTTCAACAGAATCTTCATACCCTAGCTTACAGCTAAAGCTAACACAGTATTTCCAAAGCTCTGTTATGTTTTTGCTTCATTCCTGATCTTTTTTCAGTGCTACTCAAGAACTAAAGTGTGCCAAAGTCAAACATATGAATACAACATATTTAATTACCTTTCACATCTTAAATGTATTTTTAGTTCTGAAATTAATATGCATGGTTTTATAGTTAACTTGACATGTTTATAATCTTTTAAAAATTCTTTCTCAAACATCACAGACATCCTAGATCTAGATCTAAAGTATAGTAGTTTTGTCTCTATCATAATAAAAATATTTCCAATTGCTCCTACATATTTTGTTTGAAAATTCAGCTAAGTCATTTCTGACAAAAACAAAGAAAAATGTGTATAATACTTATAACTGGCATTAATACCTCCCGTGCTATTATGTGCTGTTACATAATAACATAATAGTAAGGTTATTTTCATAACTGATGTTATATGCCCTAAAGGCCATAAGATTTCTCTTATGACTCCAAAGCTATTCCTACTACTGTTATTCTGGTCTATTAGGCATTGTAATTACGTAATTAGATGTTCTTTAAAGACTATCTTAGGTACCTCATAGATTAGAATGGTTCCTCTGAAGCAGTTACTAGATCTGTTATGTAATTACATAATTAAGTCCATGTAGTAAAAATCTTAACAAAACTCTTAAAAAAAAATAAACAGCCTGCACAGGGGCAACAGATGATTTTGATTGCAAATTGGAAGGGCAAAGAAAGTGGTAATATATCCAGTGTCGAGTGTAAAGGTCTCACAAATCAAAATTTCATATTCAAATCTCATTCCTCAAAGGAAAGTTTTAAGGAATTGGATCTGCTTCTCAGTTGTCCAGAGCATTGGCCAATGGTTTCATTAGCAGCATGTCAACAGAATTTTATCTCCATAAACTATCAGTCTGTCTTCCTCAGGGACATTAATAAAATCAATATAGTTTGGGGGCCACCAAGAAAGATAAAGGGTAAGTAAAATATTAAGCAAATTGAAAGAATTTCATATTTTCATTATGTGCTATTTATGTTAATCAAACTTTGAAACATCTTATATATCCCAAGGCTATAATACTAACTGCCAAATATACATTTGGATTTGCAATAAGAAATAATCAAGTTGCCGGGCATGGTGGCACATCCTTGTAAACAGCAGCCTAGGAAGCCACGGAGAGGACCAGGGATTGCGGTTCGAGTCCTGCTCAGGACAATGTAGCAAGACCTAGTTCCAAAAAAATATATGGGGATGGTGGTGCTTGCCTGTAATCCCAGCTATCTAGGAAGCTGAGGCTGGGGATTGCTTGAGTTGGTGGTACCCCGGGCAATGTGAGCCTGCGGTTCCATGGGCAAAAATAAGGAGACCTAGTCTCAAAAAAAAAAAAAAAAAAATCAAGAGAGAGAGAGAGAGAAATAAGCAAGTTAAATGATAAAATGTGGAGTTTTATTTACATTTTAAATACCCTAAAATTTACAAAGCTACTTTTTAAAAACTATTCCCTTAATCATATTCCATGTCATAAGCCAATGCTGCCTCAATTAAAAGAAAAATTACAATAAAACCAAATGAAAACTTCCATTGCACTTAAATGTATAGACATATTACTAAATTGCCTAACTGCAAAATCTGTATATGTGAAAGCTGGTCCTACTTGACACTGTATGAGGCAGAGAAAAAGATGTAGCAATGCATACAGGGATGGTTATTCCTGGCAAAAGAGTCATTTAACCTTTCAGTTTTCCTTTTCAAATGTCTTATCTTTTAGACTCCACAAACACTCAAGTCAGCTCATTCATTGACCTGCATTCTATACTGAACTGATACTCAATGACTGATAACCTGGCAGTTACAGTGATAACTGTCTTCTCACCAGAGTACACAGACCTTTTCAGAATCCAGGGTGCCAACTGACAGTTTTCTCATGACCTAGCTTCAGAAAGGTTGCAATGCAACACCCTTTTTGTATAGTCTGTGCGCTGTACAAGGAGGGATCACAGAATGCAGCAGCTTTGGGAGATGTGATTCCCTGCAGCTTATATTGGGATAAATGAATGGGCCACACTTATCAAGTTGTCAGCTCACCCATCATTTAGGTCAAAGTAAGATATAAAAGCAAGGGGTATAAAAACTATGATAAATCAGGGTAGAAATTAGTGAAAACATTCTTCAAGTTGTCCGCATAGCTACATTTATTTTACTTTATTTACTTATATTTATTGTTTACATATCTGTGTGTTCATATAAATATATTTATTTATTTTTGTATGTTTCACATCTTTGTATTCCCAGGGGTTTTCTTACCACCATATCACCCATGAACCATCATCCTCTTGATATTTTGTGCTCATCTCATCCCTTGTATCTCCCTCCTTTCTTCCCCTCCTTAGCTGTATGCTTTAGTTCTGTTGCCAGCTTGTTAGTTTTGACTTAACCTTTTGTTTGTTTTCCCTATATCCCACTGATAAGTTACACCACCCTGTTTTTTTGTCTTTTTCTTTCTGGCTAACTTTCACTAGTGTGGTTCCTTCTAATGCCATTCATCTTATCACAAATGCATCAAAGTTGTCCATTTTTGATTGTTGAATAATATTCTATTGTGTAAACATACCACAACTTTTTCATCCATTCTTCAATTTTGGAACATTTGGG
Source organism: Uropsilus gracilis (assembly GCA_004024945.1). Taxonomy (NCBI): domain Eukaryota; kingdom Metazoa; phylum Chordata; class Mammalia; order Eulipotyphla; family Talpidae; genus Uropsilus; species Uropsilus gracilis. The sequence continues at coordinate 71,692 of PVHY01005709.1, read as the reverse complement.
TTGTTTCCAAATCCCGGCTATTGTAAATAGTGCTACAATAAACATCTGAGTACAGGTGTCCTTTTGAATTAGTGTTCTGGTGTTCATTGGGTAGATTCCCGTAGTTCCCTAGTGGTCTAGTAGTTAGGATTTGGTGCTCTCATTTTTTAAAATTAAAGGGAATAGCTTGCACTTTGTTTGAGAGTACAAATTATTTGAGCCTCACAGATACTGGGGGAAGTCATCTAGACTTAAACTTACTTCACAACATTTAAATGGAATTCAGAAGAATTATACTTTAAAAATATTCATATATCACAACTCTACCAGTCTCTATCTACCAAGTGATATTCTACACATACTAGTTACTGCCAGAGAATAGTGCAAGTCACAGCTCTTCCAGGCTGATGGAAACATAAATAACTAGAATTCCATTAGAAAGAATTGACAATATGCCCATTTTGCTTGCTCTAGCCATTGTGCCATTGTACATTTTGGATTTGAGATAATTCAGAATGTAACCTGATTTATAAAAATTTTTTTCACACAAAGATGTTTATCCCAAGATTATTCATCAAGTTAAACTCCATATGCAACCGAAATGTCAACACATAGAAGAAGAGGCAACCAAACTCTAATACATATCAAAAATAAACTTCTAACAGTTATGTAAAATTATATTTCTGAATATTTTATAGTAATAAAAGAAATGTTATATTTTCTGATTATTGGGCACTTGTTATATATCAGACATCTTGCATGAATGTACTTAACACATATTCAAACATTTGATTCTCCCTATAATTCCCCGAAATACATATAATTATTATGTTCACTTAGTGGATAAAGAACCAAGATTTAATGAAACTGAATCACTTCTGCAATTCTGCAAAAATAAGAGAATCAGAACTTGAATCCACACACCATATACCTAGTCCATATTCTTAAATTCATGACTGTATATTCTAGCCCTCACCTGATGAGTAGCATTAAGTACATACTCATATACATACACACACACACACATACACACACCACCTTAGAGAGATAGAAATGGAACTACCTTATGAAATATAATATGCAGGAAACAGCAAGATGAGAAAGATATAAACTAAAATAGCGACTGGTTACCCATAGAGAGATATAGGGCTTCTTTCCCCTTCTATCTCATGTTCTAGGATTTTAGATGTTCAAGAATGAAAAAAGATTATTTTAGTCCCTTAGGAAAAAGGAGGATTTTTCTTTAATCCAGAGCTTCCTCTCCTTTTTGTAGAGCTAGAGACCCAGCTATGTGCAAATCACAAAACAACATGGGAATGTAGAACAAGAACCTATGCCAGTAATGCTGGAATTAGCAAAGGTACCTGGGCAGTCTGAAAAGTTCAAAAGACAAATGTCACCCTTCACATTTAAGTAGTAGTCTGTGAGGATGTTCTCTCTAGAATGAAGATGGTTTAAATCAAGTTGTCAGACAGAAAAAAAGACTCCAAAACTCTGTCAACCCTCAAAATGCAGTGGGACCTTAAGTGCTCTTGAGAGCAACTGATTCAGGGTATCAGCGCCTGGAAAGAATTAAGGAGGAAGAAGCTTTTCTGATATTAATAATAGATCATAGATAAGTATGCAAATGGACTGAAGTTTCCTGTCAAATGTGATTGATTACATGCTCTACATAGATTTCAATATTACAATGATTGATCTTCATTGCTTTATAAAACAATTGTTTTCTAAGGAACAACACACAGAATGGAAAACAGGCAAGTCTTTATTTTCATACTGAGTACATCTGACCTTTACAGTCTCCAAGACCTGAGCCTTTGGTAGCTTATCTCAACAAATGACTAAGTAGGAGGGAATAAACAGGTCTGTGAGTATCACCTTTACAGTTCCTATAGGATAATCCCTTTTGGCAGCAAATGCCACAGATCAGTAAGTAACATAATGACAGAAAAGTTCCCTTCATGATCCTTCCTCGTATTCACACCCCCTTCTTTTGCAGCCACAGGGGTGACAAGGGAAAGGGGTAACCTGATCATGCATAAGCGAGATCTCATCCTTACTGCTAAGACTTCTCTTTTCAAATGACTTCTTTTGAAACATCAACTAAAAGAAAATGCTAGCTGTGCAGCAGTTCAGTAATTTACTAAATTCTAAGGTAAATCAACATAAATAAGCTTCACATAAACCTGATGAATTGACTAATTCCAGGGAAGCAAATGGAAGAAAATATACACATATCAGGAGGAGGTCCTATTAAAGGAACAAAAGGAAACTGAAAAGCCCACTGCCTACATCTTCTGTGGGTGGTTCCTTTAATCTTCTGTTGCTTCTATGAGCTGCTCTTTAAATTGAATTCCATGTGGTTCTTAGAAAAACTTGGAAACCAATTCTAAACCCTTTAATCCACAGAAAAATATGCTGCGTTCTTGGTGTGTCATAGTATGTTACACAATCAAAATTATAAACCCTGCTTAACTGGCCTTTTACACCAGCTTCTAGTACAATCAACAGTTTATGAATTTTTGAGGGGTCTTTCTTTCATTGTGATCACTTTTGAAAGTTAGAAAGTTTAATCATCTTCATCAAGTAAATAACATCCTAAATATCCTAATTACATACAATGTATTTATAACATTATTTGCACAAATGTTTGATTTTTAAATATAATTCTGAAGTTGAGTTCTAATAAGGTAGACTTAGTGCTTTCTTCAGGGGTTAGCCAGTAGTTTCCCAGGCTTGTCCCTCTGGTGTATCAGGGGCTGTGCCAAAACCAAATTAACCCTGAGCAATTTGAATTTTAGAGATGAAAGGAATCTTGGACACCAATAAAATCATAATGATGCTGTTGCTTTTCTGAGCTCAGGAAGTTTAATTATGGTTGCTTTTATCAGTGTTTGCAACATGATTGTTATCATCCTTAGTAAATTACAGTAAGTACTTTCCATTCCTGGATGATGAGTCCCTTTACTCTGTTCTTGTTCATCACCCATTCTGGCTCCATTCTTCCTCTCCAACAAGGTCTACCCATCTTCGAAGACAAGTTCAATTAATTCTTGACACTGCTGTGGGGCTCTTTCATCATCCCACCCCACAACAAATTGCCCCTTCTCTAAACCCTATAGGACATTCAATACCCATACTGTGGACTGAAATCTGTCCTCCCTTCAAAACATAACATTTAAATACCAACCCCTAGCATTTTGATGTGACTTTATTTTGAAAGAAGATGGTGACAGATGCACTCGTGTTAAAATGAAGTCATTAGCTTGAACCCTAACCATATATATCTGCCCCCTCTATAAGAAGACAAGAAGAGACATATCAGGGAGCAGCCTGGTGAGAAAACCTAGGCAGAGATTGGGGTGGTGCCCCTATATGCAGAACAGCAAGTTCTGGCCATCACCTGAAGATCAGCAAAGAAAGAAAGGGAAGAGAAAGGGAGAAAGAAAAGAGGGAAATATGGAACAGATTCTTCATTAAAGTACCTCAGAGAGGAAAAATACACCACTCCTGGGACCCTGATTTCAGATTCTAGTCTCCAGAACTGTGAAAAATAATACATTTTTATCCTGCCATGTCATCCGTCTTTGATACCACGTATGGAAGCACTAAAAATTTACATACCACCTATGTAACCCTTTCTCTTCCTATTTTGCCTGATTTCCCATCGCTAAATTCTATGCCTAGATCATTAAATTATAAATGAATAAGTCCTCTCTCAAGGTAGAAATCGTATCTCAAATTTTTTTCTTACAAAAATTGAAGATATAGAAAATATCCCTTATCCATGTTGGAATAACCAAATAAAATGTATGACACATTGCATCCTGTATTTTTATTTGATAAATTAGTTAAGCCTCATTTATTCACAAAAGTGATCATCAATAAAGACATCAGAAACAAATGTATGGAGCCTTAGTTTTTCAATATTATGAAATTTGTCTTATTTGATTTTATATAAATCAATCATCAACAGAGACACTGAGGACACTTATCCAAGTTCTTATTAAGCTTTGGTGACCCAAACCTAGAATATTGAATAAGGATACTATAAGGTCACATTACAAGCAGAGAAAACAACAACAAAAATAGAAAAATTACAAATATAAAAGCAAATTCATCATGGAGATAAAATCTAAAGAGATCAGGACTCTGCCTTTTGCAAAGATTGATTTGAAAAATTCGTGATCAAAATCTATAAGATACATGAGTGAAACCAGTTCCCCAAATCTGAAAGACAAGCTTGAGAACAGAACTAATATTAATTGATTGCTTCTTCATGTTTCAGGCCTTTTAGATTCACTTCATTCAGATATGTTAGGACATAGATATTAAGGTCTCTGCATTCAGAGATACGAGAACTGAGGTTTAGAAAGCAATTAGGTTTCCAACTCAAATCCAAATCCTGTGCTCCTCCCACTCTCCTCTGCTGCTTCACCTTGATTGCCTGAGAGTGTGTATCAGAATTTAACAACAGGGAGAACATTTTCATTAGGTAAATAATACACAGGTTTAAAAATCCCTTGGAGCAAAATGCTTCCTGACAAAAAATATAAAGTGATATCAAATGTCTGAATAAAGTTATGAGCAAGAAAGTCATTGGTGGAAGAGGATGCATTTAATACCCACCTTTAGAATTGATATCAGAAACCACTAGAGCTTCTAGAATATTTGGTTAATGACATGGGGTCTATTTTAAGAGACCACTTTCCATATTCCTGCACAAATAGAGGACTTAATACAAAATTCAGTTACTTCATCTGGCGTTCTTGGGAGTTAACAAAAGTTGAGTGGTCACTGGGTTCACAATCATGGTACCGAGCTGCTTGAGTCACAAGCAGTTTTGGCTCAGTTTCCATCTTTACAAATGACAACCTGTTTTCTTCATTGCTATTGATTGAAAAATTAAGGGATTATTCTATGTTGTTTTTAATTTATAATTATACCCATGCTTTTCAATTGTATACTGTTGTCCCCACATCTAACCTAGAATGCTTCTCTTTACATTGCCTACTTCCCTCATTTCTTGATGAATTGACCTAATCCATCAGGCTCTCTGCAAACACAGGGCTATAAGAGATAAGGAAGACGATTTCCCTACATTTACTAGCATCGTATGATATAAAAGAAGGTTAAAATAGCCAAAATGCAAGACAGAGGCCATGATCAGGAGACCTCAAATAGTAAGTAAATAATGACAATGTCAATAAATGTGTGGTACAATATAGCGTCTCAATAAACTACTGAACAGTTTAACTTCATTTAAAACTATGGGGTCAAGAAAAATCATCCCTGGGGAAATAAACATATAACTTTAAAGTTGAACAGTGAGGAGAATTTGGCAACTACAGAGAGTAGTAAAAAGTATTCCTGGTAGAGGAACATCAGATGGGAAGGTTTGGATTCAGGAATTAATTCAGAGGAAAACAGAGGTCAGCAGTGCTCAAGGGTGCTTTCAGACAGAAAGCAGCCCCTTGAGATACAGCTGGGCAGCACAGAGAGAAACTTGGGCCCAGTCAGGAGAGTCTAAAAGTAGAGAAAGAACGTAACTTATATGTCCATTAAAATACATTCACATTGCCATTTGGGAGTGATCACAAAAAGGTAGAAGGAAAACAATTCCTCTGCCTTTAATTTGAAGTTAAGCATTTTTTATGATTTCATTTTGTTCTCACTATTGGCTTATACTTTATAAACTTTTGTTGTCCTAGGTTTTATAATATATATTGTTAGTTTGGAAGAGTCTGTTAGAGAACAGTGCTTTTTTAAAAAGTAAATTTGCATTTACTTTCACATATGCTACTTCTTGTGCTCTTCATTTATTTGCATAAACCCAAGTTTTAAATGATATTCTACTTCTCTGCCTGAAGCAGTTCCTTTAACATTTCTGGCAATGAATTTTCTCATTGCTTGTTCATTTTTGGGGGGGGGGGACTTTGTCCTTAATTTTTGAATATATATTTCTAGAAATTAAAATTTGCTTGTGAGAGTTTGCTCATTTTTCTTGCAGCATGTTAAAGATATATTACTCAACGGTTTTCTAGATTTCATAGATTACATTCTATAATTTTCTAGATTTTCTATATTTCACTCTACAATTCTTATCTTCACTCTTCTATGAATAAAGCATCCTTTTTTTGGAGTGCTTTGTTTCTGATTTTCTACATTTTGAAAAAAACTATCAAAGTATGTTTTGAGAGGAAATCATCTGTTTATCTTGGTGTAACCTGAGCTATAATATTGTCTTTCACTAATTTTAGGAAACTCTTGGCCATTAAATCTTTAAATATCTCTTCTGCCCTTTACACTTTCTCTCATTTGGGGGATCTCATTGCTCTCAGTTCTTGGGGGTCTCTCCTTTGTTTGTTTTACTCTTTTTCTCTTATGTTTGGGTGATTTTTGTGAACCTCTTTTCAAATTCATGAACTGTATCTTAGTCAAGTCTACCTATAAGCCCATCCAAGACATTCATCAGCTCTCTCACTGATGCATCCAATATGTGGGGTTCTTAGATTTCCTGAGAAAGGTTCCAGCAGTTATTAAGGCATAGCAAGATTACTATGGAAAAGGACTTTTGAACCTTTCAAACAGAATCTGCCTTTCAAAGGGGACAGGTTTATTAAGAAAAAGAGAGCTGGCAAGAAATGTAGTCTCAGAGAAAAATATGCCAGATTTATGTAGTGTGCTTTAGGAGGGATTCATTTCTTTGTAGAATTTTATCTATTGTGAAATCTATCACTTCCAACATCTTCTTGGGTTAACCAGTGAAAACGGGTGATCTATGTAATGACGAGCAATTGTCCAGCTCCCATCTTTGCTGCAGGTTTTCCATAGCAAGTTGAACAAGCTGTTCGTCGTTTCTATCCCCACCTCTAATTTTTGATCTTTGAAGTACCTATTAAAATTGTCTACCCTACACTTCCATTATTATCATGTGTACAGAAATTTTTCTATCACTGCCATTTGATTTCTTCTGTTTCTGTCACTATACATTAATTCTGTTTAAACATACTCTTCCCCTTCCCCTCAATTGTCTTTACAGTATTTATCATAAATATTTTTAATTCCCTATCTGACAATTTTGACAGTTCAAATAATTCAGTATGACTCCATTGACTTCATCTTTTCTTTGTGTGTGTGTGTTAACTTGCTTTTGTATGTGAGTTACAGTGTGTTGTTTGAAAATCAAACATCCTATGTAGGTTAAGTCAAATATCTTGGTGGGTACAGATAAAAGTAAATCATATCTCTGCCTGGAATGTGCACTTTCTTTTGCTAGGTCTTCTGAGCATCCTGTGAGAGAATATAGTCAAGAAATGAAAAAGTTTGATGATTTCTTGTTGCTATGTTGTTGCTAATCTTAGTGTGAGATGGGCCTCACCTTCTTTTAGTGCTTCCTGTTGCTTAGGGTGGGGATGGCACATTAGATGTAACTCAGTGTTCTGCACACAGTTTCAGGCTCTTCCTATGATCCTTCACCTTAGAGAAGGTCTCTCTTCTCCCACATGCATATTTCCTTTCTGGGGCAGCAAGTAGCTATTACTTGGTATGCATGCTAACCAGGTGGTAAGGGTGAAAGGATCAGCTCTCTGATCCAGCTTCAGTCTTTGAAAGATGCATCTCAGAGGTGGGAATCCTAGGGCTCCTGCCTCTTCTTCAGTACCAGAAGGTATCCAAAGGCCTGGTCCAGACATATTTCCTGCCCTCACCAAGAAACGGAATGATGTGTTGTTGCAGTTCCTTTTTCCTAGCTTCAATTGATAAGAAATGGTGTCCTTCTCCTAGAAGCTCAAGGCTTTTATTTTATAGAAGAGATGGGGTCTGCACCTTCCTCTAAAGCTTTTGTCTCCTCATTTCCCTGAGGGTCTCCACTTCAAGGGAACTTGCCATCAAATCTTCCTCACAAGTACGTGCTGCATTTCATGAAGAGGATGCTAGTGTTTCTATTTTCTCATGCTAGGCCCAAGTCCTTAGGATTTAGTAAATATTTCAAGCAAAGTCTTCCAATATGAAATCTAACATCAACCCCACATAAGCAGATGTTTTTTGTTCCACCACTCTTTGGAGACACCAGTCTTTCTTATGTTTAACAAATTTGTTTGCCATGAGACCTCAGTGACCCCATAGTTCAAGAAAAGCTGTGAATTTGTGGGTTATATATAGGTTTTGTTCTGGTTATTATAAAAGTGAAAATGGTCTCTTTACAGCTTTCTACACTGTAACTAGAAGCAAGAAACTATCCTTCTCTTCTAGCAATCACTGAATGTCCCATTTTCAGGGCAAAAAAAGAAGTTTTTTGCTTTGCTTATACTCAATGTCTTTCATTTTTCTCAACCAACTTTTCTTTGTTTAATCACCCCAATCTTCACACTTCTAAGTAATAGAAGGGCTTAGTGACCAATTCTTCCATTAGAGGAAGTTCATTGAGACCAGGTACAGTGGGGAGCCCCCAGGGAGAGACAGAGGCAGGAGGCTCAATCTCCAGGAAGAGGACTATGACTTTTTGATGGAAAGCCAAAGAAAACATTAAAAATCTAAAAGCCACTCTGCTGACACCAGCCTGGAAGATGTTGGGAAATTTTCCCCACTTGTAAACTGGAGAGAGGACATGACATAAGGCAGTTTAGGTCAAAATTCCTGACTTTCTACCTTGTCCCAACACGTGATCTGCCTGATTTGCGCTGGAGACATGCAAAAGAAATCCCTCCTCTCTATGACTCTATCCAATCACAATTAAGGACTGAAGGGTCTCATTAATGATTCATAAAAATGTTTAAAAATATGAACCTAGGAACCACATTGCCACATTGACAATTTGTCCTTACCTAACCTTGGACTTAGTGAGTCTAAGGTGTCCTACTTTCTTATCTTCTTTATTTCTGATCTTTCATTTTACCTTTCTTAAATAAACTTGCCTTTCTCACTCACTCACATGTGTGCATGTGTGTCTTTGGAGATATTTATATGACTTTGAGTGACAAGAAACTGGTAAGAAAAAACAACAAACCCTGTATTTTCATACCTGCATCAAACAAGAGCTTCTCTTCAGTTTCCAAGGCTCCACTTATCCTTAACTCAAAATACTCTGTAACCCAGAGCCTCAGGAGACCATCTCTAAGAATCTTGCGGAGACCAGCTCTGAGAATCTTGCTATAGTCTATTTTAAAGACTTTACCCTTATTTCTTGCTTTAATTTTCTCCTTGGTCCTGACAATCACTTAACAAGCTGTATATCAAATTTTATACTCCTTTATTGCCTTGACTTAGTCCGCAGAGTGTAAATACAGTAAAAGCATGGAATTTTGTAACCACTATTTACTGGTATATCTTGAGCCTTGAAAATCCCACTTAGCACATAGTGAGGATTCAACAAATACCTGTTGAATCAATGGAGCATGTCATAGTCTAGATATAGTATACGATTTTAAAATAGTTTGGAAACTGAACTCAGCCTTTATGTGAAAGCCACTTTGTTTTCTTTCTGCTTTCCTAAACCCCTGCAATGCTGCTGCCCTCCTCCTTAATGCATTAGGACATTTGAAGGAAAAAGTTTTATCTGCTCTTCACACTGGCAGCTCACATGGTGAGGTTTACTGATCTCTAAGGGCACTTATGTACCCACTGTTTATTTATTTTGGAATTATTTTATTATCAGCTTTACATGGTTATAAACCGTTGCCAAGATGGAAAGCCCTCAGAAGACTGTTATTACTCATCCTCAGGATGCTCCCTGACCTGACCTTGAGAAATAACTGCAGCTCCTTGCAGAAGCTGGAGATAATAAAATCTTCCTTGCTTGCTCTGGGCCAAAGAGAGTTCTACCCAGCACCAACAACAGGCTGCTGTCAACCACAAAGAGCTGCAATTCACAAACAAAGCACTAGAAAGACTCCTGGAATTCAATGAAGGTTTTGTATGTGTATAGTATGCTTTACACAAATAAAAAACAAGCAAATAAGAAGCATGATTCTTACCTTTCTTACTTTAAAGAAAAGGGGAAATAGCCTGTAAACTACAGGAAAAAATTCAACCATAAAAAGTTACAAAAGTAAAGTAAAGTGACCATAATCTCATCATCCCAAGACAGCCAACATTGTCTATATTATAAATTATATTCCTTTCTTTTTATGTAAGTATTTTATTTCTATAAGCTTAATATGCATGCATTTGCATAAATTTTTAAAATCAATATTGTCATCAAGGTTAAATAATGTAATGGTCTCAAACTATGAAACATATGATCTGCTACACATGTAGTTTACAAAACCAAGAATGAAATTCTGTCTTTAAATACAAAAACACTAATTTAAAGAGATAAATGTACTTCTGTGTCCATTGCAGCACTATTTACAATAACCAATTTTGGGAACAAACTAAGTGCCCGAACAGTAGGTTAAGATGTGATATATACACACAATGGACTACCATGCTATTATTAACAAAGATAAACTGTTGCCATTTGAAAGAACATAGATAAAAGTAGGGGAGATTAAGCTAAAATAATAGTAATAATAATAATATGTAATAAGTCAGAAGGAAAAAGACAGGTACCAGATGGTTTCACTCATATAAAATATAAAGAAGTAAAACTAACCCAAAACAATCCCAGAAATATGACTGCAGAATTGAGGCTACCAGAGGTGGAGGAAGAGGATGGAGAGCAGAGTGGGAAAGGACTCAGTGAACTCCAATCATGGAAGGGCTATAGGTATATTGGCAGTAGGGATGGTGTAGTAACATGTGAGGTGTGATCCCCTGCTTCTCAAACATGTGCAGTATTGTGAACCAATTTTCCCTCTATAAAAATATACATATAAATAGTTACCCTGTCTTTAAAGCATCTAGATCAGTGCTTTCCAAAATCAATTTAACACAGACAACTACGTAAGTTCAGATTTTCATAAGAATGGATAAACTTCGTTTTATTTACAAATTTTATTTGACTCAAAATATCTAAAATTGGGAGATATCTAAAATATGACCTCAACAAGTAATCAATGCAAAATTAGTATTAAAGCATCTTGGTTTTTGTTTTTGTTTTTTGTTTTTCTTACCAAGTCTTCATTATCTATTACTCTCACAGCTCCTCTCAGTTAGAAAAATCCCCTTCTTGGGCTCCATGGCCACATTAGACTAAAGGTTGCCATGTTGGACAGGACAATTGCATTTCAAAAAGGTGTTTTAGCAAACTTCTAAGTCTTTTTCTTCACTATTACCCACTTTCCAAACACCTTCAGAATAAGCCATTGGGTTGGGTTAGTCATTTGCCTTCTATTGAAGGTTCAAATTTGCTCTATTTTTCTCACAACTATAGTTCACATAACAATGGATTTATTTGTCTGTATTTTGAATGAGTATTTAAATAAGCTATTCTCACAGATATGGCATGATTGAGATAAAAAATTCATAATAATGGTTTTTGGTACACATTTTCAAGTTGCTTTCCAAAAGCAATGAATGATTGTACACTGCCTCCAGCTCTATGTGTGAGCCATTCTCAACAGAGCATCTCGAGAGCCCACCTTGCAATCCCATGTCTCCCTGTACCCCCAACTTCCTTCAGTCTTCTTGGGCATTAACTTTCCAGAGTCAGGTCCTGTTGTTTTGTTTCTTTTTGTCAATTTTGGTTTCTTTGTTTCTCCTTATTTCCCTTGATTTTGAATTGTCAACCTCAAAAAAGGCAATCAATTATTCCATAAATAAAATGGGTTTATTTAGACACAAACAGCAGAAAAGGGGCAGATTGGAAAGTGTATGTCTCATGGTAAGTGTCACCTGCACTATCCTTAATCAAACTTTTGCAAATCCCTGTCCAAGTTCTGAGGTGAAAAAGAAGCATGCTTCCCATTGCAGATGCAAGGAATTTGAGGTAACAAGGGTTGCTGATTTTGTGTATGTGTGGATACTATTCTAGCCTCCTTACCTCATTTATATAGATTTCTATCTAAAATTTTGTTCAAGGTAGACATTGATTTTGTTATTGCTTTTATGCTAGAAAACAAAATTCCAGTTCTACTTCTTCTCATTCCAACTCACAGGATTTCTCCTCAAAACTGGGCCAAATCTACATATTAAGGAAGTTCAAATTCAAAGTAGGGATTTTTTAGTATCTTCACCTCTATTCTTTTTCCTATTCACACTCTTGAGGGAAGAAAGAGCTTCTAGAATGGGAGTATGCTTCAAAGTTCAGCTGCAAGATACAGAAAAATTAGCTACCTACATATATATGAGGTTCATTTGTTTTCTGAGTCTAAAAAATCTGAACCCCAGTTATCTTGGGCTTGCTTCTTAGAATGTTAAGTCACAGCTAGAAGAAGTACTCAGAGGAAGAGAAAACAGTAAAAATAGAAGGAAGACAGCACTGAATATGAGGAAACTGAAGTTAGGAGAGTTGAGATAAACTACCTAACGATGACTTTTAGTGAAACATAAAGATCTATTTTCTACTTTAAAATACATAATTCCAAAATCCCTGCTCTGTCTGTAATCTTACCATGATTCACTACTTAGTACTTACACATAAACAGTCTCGGGAATAAATAATTACTCCACTGCAATACTAAATAGAGAAGCGACAGGAAAAGGAGCACTCAAATTTGCTTCTAAGGACAAAGTGATTAATAGCAGTGGAACTGGAGGAATTTTAACTTGGAATTTAGCTTGGAATTTTACACTTGATCAAGGGAGGAAAGAATCCTCAATGACAATGAGAAACATTCAAGAGTGTACTCCTTTCCCCTCATTATCATGATACTGCTTTAATTGAAGTTACCCTCCTTTTCCTTCTCCTTATCTTTCCTTCCTTGAAAAGGTGGTTCAACATGCCACATCACACACCTCTTTCTCTAAGACTTTTCCCCCTCATTCACTTACCCTTACCATTGACTTTCCTGGCTTTCAGCTCACCAACAAGGAGGTATCCTGCTTTTGCGCTGCTTATAAATGTCCTCAGATCTTCGCCAAGTGAGGAGGCTAGTTTCACTGTTCCTTATATAAATAGATGCTTTCACATATGTGTCTTTGAGTGTGTTCTTTATATTTGCAATATGTTTATACTTAACATATCTGGTGTATATCATATGTATGCTGCAGTGTTCTGTCTCTTTTGCATCCACACATAGAGTCTGTAATTGTTTCCAGCACATGTGGGATGCTCAGGAGATATTACTAATTGATTTTAAGTTTTCTCAAAGAACATTCATTATCATTATCATTATGCCCACACTGGAAAAGTGTCAGATGTCAATGTCTTCTTGGTAGAGAGAAATTGACTTGTGAATGTTAATACCTTGGTGGATTTTTTTTATATAGAAAACACTTTTCTCTGAAAATGCTCTTTTGATGTAATGACTGCATACAGATGTATTCTTTCTCTAGGGAAAATAAAGGTACCCTTACAACACACACCTCCCAGTCTGAGTTAGTGATGGAGCTAACACAGATGCCCAGAGATGTCTCCTACCTAGAGGTGACATTCTTTTTATCCATCATACCTCAAGCATCAGATCACTAATTCATGTACGGGATAAGACAACTGCCAAATTATTAGACTACAGAGAGAAGCGCCTCAGACACCTGTCATGTTGATGAAAGCAACATCATCCTCTGACCTTTGCCAGTTCAAGGTCGATAATAAGACAAGTCAGGCAGGAAGAGCAACCTGTGCTGACTCCATTAGCGTGCACCATGTGTGCTCTCAGGAGCACTGCATCTCCTGTCAATTAGTGTTGGGAAATTGGGGACTGCTGATTACCAGAGACGTGGAATCACAAGCTGCAGTTACTTTTCCTTCGATGCCCTGCTGCATTTTAATTAGCCCCAGTCCCTTGACTATTCCTTCAGTGCTTCATTATTGCCACCTTTAAGAAATGCCAGCAATGTTTTTTATATTTCACATCATTAACTGGAGGAAAGATAGAACATTCTAGTAACAGAATTTGATGACACTGGACTCTAGGTAAAGGCTTCAAAGAACTTCTTAGAATAACATGGCTGTGACTTGTTCAGAGGAGAATATACACAGCAAGACCCATCAGAGAATCTCAAGAAGAAATTATAGCTTCTGGTAGGAAAATCAAAGGGATGCAGCTTAAAAAAAAAAGAGACAAGATAAACATGTGCTCATGGCTAGGCATACCTGCAAGTCTGTCTACACTCTTCCAAAGGAATAAGTAGTAAATGAACAATCTTTGAATCCACGACTAAAGATATAAAATAAATAAAAAATGAAAAGAAGTCTTCATACCTTTCATCCTTCTCTCATAAAGAAAATTGTTGAAACCTTTGTCAAATCATAATGTGCGCGTACAGTTATCAGAAAAAAAGTTTAAAATTTTAGTCAACAGATTTTGCTTTCATAAGTTAACACTATGGTGGTTCTCAAATTTGTGGTTACTGTCACCTGGAGGACTATGAAAACAAACATTGATGGGCTCATCCTTCAAGTTTCTGTTTTAGCAAGTCTGGGGGTGGGATGGGGCTATGAGATCTGTATTCTAACAAGCAGAAAGGTAATGCTGATATTGATGCTATTTCAAAAAAAGGCAATCATAATTTAGGAACCACATTTGTAGTGGTGGGTACCCAAATTGTAGATAGGGTGACTAAGAGAAATATTTGGTTTTTGTTTTTCAAAGTAAAGAAAAAGTTATAGTTAATAATGCTGTTTGTCAGGGAAAAACTAAAATCATTCCAATTAAGATCTGGAACCAGGTAAGGATGCCCACTCTCCCCACTACTTTTTAACACTGTACTGGAAGTTCCAGCCAGGGTAATAAGGCAAGAGAACGATATATAGGAAAAGACGAACTGAAGCTATCACTATATTCAGATGACATGATTCTTTAAATAGAGAGCCCCAAAAAATCCACAGAAAAATTACTTGAAATAATAAACCAGTTCAGTAAGGTAGCCAGATACAAAATCGACACACAGAAGTTAGTAGCTTTCCTATATGCAAAAAGTTAAACAGAAGAAGAAATCAAAAAAATGACCCCATTTACCATCACACAAAAAAAAGTTAAATACCTGGGAATAAACCTAACAAAACATGTGAAAGAACTATACAAAGAAAACTTTAAAATGCTGCTAAAAGAGATAGACGAAGACATATGGAAATGGAAAGACATCCCCTGCTCATGGATTGGAAAAAATCAATATCATCAAAATGGCCATCTTACCTAAAGCAATCTACAGATTCAATGTAATCACTATAAAAATCCCAGAAAAATTCTTTAAAGAGATAGAACAAAAATTAATGAAATGTATATGGAATAATAAAAGACCTCAAATACCAAAAAGCCTCCTGACTTAAAAAAAAAAAAAAAGAGAGAAAATGGAGGTATTACTATCCCAGACTTCAAATTATACTACAAAGCCATAGTATTTAAAACAGCTTGGTACTGGTACAAAAATAGACAATCGGACCAATGGAACAGAATACAGTGCCCTGAAATAAAATCACACATATATAATCAAGTAATCTTTGACAAAGGAGAGAAAAACTTACACTGAAACAGGGACAGTCTCTTCAGTAAATGTTGCTGGGAAACTGAATCAAGATGTAAAAAAAAAAAAAAAAAAAAAAAAAAAAAAAAAAAAAAAAAAAAAAAAAAAAAAAAAAAAAAAAAAAAAAAAGACCAAGAAACATCCTTAACACCTTGTACAAAAAACAACTCAAAATGAATAAAAGACTTGGATGCAAGACCGGAAACCATAATATACATAGAGGAAAACCTGGGCAAAATTATGTGTCCATTGAAATCCTTGCAGAGAGCACTAGGAAAGCATTGCATTTAAATTGAATGGGGGGATGGGAGGGAATAAATAAATTCATAGACTCTTTCTCCCTGTGCTTTATTTCAACCTAACAATGATACTAATTTAATAGCCTAGTCTTCAGAAACTAATCCTCTATCACATCAAGTTATTGAGAGCTTTCAGTCAATTTCCAAGCTCATGGTGATCACAACAGAAAGAGTGCTATTAGTCAATGATTCACTCCTCCAAGTGCAACAATATTTAGAAACTTCCCTTTCTCTTCCCAGCCCCTTAGAGACATGCAGTTCCCACTGTAGGTATCTCTACTCAGGAGAGCAAAATAGTGTATTTAGGGAAACACTTAAACCCACCTCATTTAGAGCCCTAGTTATTTCTATAAGTGTTCATTTGCAGGTTTCTCCAGTCACATACTCTCTCCCAGTGACTCAAGTAGCCCATATCTAAAATCAGACAAAGAGAAGTACAAGTTTTAATAAAACTCAATACCTTCTTCAAATTTTTCACAGTAAATTTATTGTAATGTGGTGACTGTGACAGCAACACAGGACCCCAAAATATGAAGCCTGACAGCTGTGGATGAGCCTCCAAATATTTTGCATGATGTGATATATGAACTGGGAACCACCGCCAATGTAACAAAGACTTGAAACATCGCATGTATACAATAGTAAGCAAGCAAGCTGAAGGAGGTTTATTCAAAGATACAGGCTAGCTCCTGGGAGCAAAGACACAGGAACACAAGGGAATTTGGTGACAGGGCACAAATGATAAGGTAGCTGGAGAACTATTCTCATTCCCAGAACCAATAAGCGTGAAAGCCCATAAACCCAAACTACTTTGTCTGTGTCCTCATGAACATAAAGTCCAGATTAAAACTTGGAAACTGAATGCCTACACCAATCTTTCTTCTTTCCACACCCAGCATCACAAACTTTGACTGGGTTGTCCAAACACTTTTTTTATTTAATGCAGCCCAATTTTGCCTGTCATGATTTTCCATAATAAAGTTAAAATTTACTTTAACACTAGGTGTACCTCCAACCAAAAATCACCATGCTCCTAGGAAAATCCCTTTCCTTCACCCACACTTCTGAGGGATCCCCTACACCCCTTTCAGATGAGAAAAATATGTTCAGGTTCTCAGAGATAAGGAAGAGCAAAGATTCAAGCCCTTTCTCTGTTGACAGTGACTTAATTTATTTAGGAAATATATGGAAACTTTGCAAGGATCACAGTGGAAAGTCTTTTCACGTAGAGAGGACAAAACTGCAGTGTGGAGGATGCAGTCATTTCCTGCGAGGAGAGGCAGGACCAGACTGGAGACACGGAATCAGCCCCTTGTGATGCTGTGAACCACTGTGAAGTAAGCCACTCAGGAGTCTCTCAGAAATGCATGTCTCTACAAAGTGCTTTATTAACCAGAGACAAAGACCATAGGTGCCCTCCACAATGCATTAAGATCATCAGGACCTGTGGCTGAGGTTCAGGCTATATTCTTTTCTATGCTATATTTTCGTGATTAATTGTAGAAAAGCAAAGACTTAGATTACAAATTTAAAACTGAGAGTGTGAAAGTGCTGCACTCTGAAGGCATACTTCACAGGGACTTCACAGGGACTCCAGAAACTCATCTGCTGATGTTTTCTCTCTCATATATGCAAAATCTCACAGCCCAAATTTTCATTTTCACCATGTATTTTAGTAGCTTCTAAAACAAGCCCAATAATTTTATTGTTTCCTTCAGGCTGTCAGAGTTAGGGTCTATATACTCTTTATACAAATCTAGGGAACACATTTCAAGGCTTCACAAATCAAATCATTGAGACTACACGCCCACATACCAGCAATAATACAAGGATTTTTTTACTACCTACTCTCTGAAGCAATACATTCCTCCAGGAAGGGAATAGTAAAAGAAAAAAGGACATGTATATAGTATGTGCGTGTGTATTTGCGCGTGTGTGTGTTGAGAGAGAGAGAGAGAGAGAGAGAGAGAGAGAGAGAGAGAGAGAGAGAGAGAGAGAGAGAGAGAGAGAGAATGATCAGACTGCCCTCTGGTGGACAATTTTTTTCTTCTAAACTATAACAAAGAAAGGTAACTAGAAAGAACAGGGAAAAGGGAAATTAGAAAATGAAAAAAGAACGAAAATGGGAAAGAGGAAGAATATACAAAAGAGCAAAGTGAAAAGAATGAAATAAACTAGAAAATATTAAGGAAGACAATCAGGGAAACCAAAAAATGGTATATAGGTTTAAAAAAAATGAGGCTTATAAACAAAACAAAAAACAAAAAAAGACTAGTCCCAAATTACTATTTCATCATTTCCAGAATTATCTATGGACAATGTTCAAATTGTAAATGTTAAACACATATGGCATGTTACATTTGTTTATATATCTATTTTGTGGGTTCAAACTCTTTAAATAACAGGTGCTAGGCATAGAAATTAGGAAAACATTTTGTGGAATTTATTCACAAAAACAGTTTAGGACTGGAAAATTGTTTTTCTTTACATATTTTATAAGTGCATAGGTCTTAAGTAACCATAAAAAACACAGACACACAATGATGTGTCCATTACATATTATCACAAAGGAGAAGGGATATGACTTTTTTTGATAGATTGAAAGAGTTGCTCTAAATTTTCAAGCTCTTTTGATACCTTGGAAAGAAAACCAACACACATTAAAGTATTATACAACTCAAGATGAATAGTTCTTTTAATTTTTCCTTTATTGCATAAGAAATATAGAAGCGGAATCTTGTTGACATTTGCCAATATGCCCTATACATTTCATTGCCAAATCTGCAAACATATATCATTGGTGTCAGATAGGAAGAAAGAAATCCCAAGGGAATTTGAAATGCCATTGTCATGCCACCAACCCAATAGTAACCTAAATATCACTAATCAGGGCATCATATCTTTGCCTAAAATTAGACATTTTATTTTTCCTATCTGTCCACATGTAAGTTTCAATAGCTTAGAAAACAGCTCTGAAACTCAGCCCCAAACCTTATTAGCCTGAATTGGTGTAGAAATCTCTCCTTTCCTTTCCAGGGAATCACCCTCTCCTCACCACTGAAACAAGTGCAGTTGAATCTGCAATCACTTTTGGCTATAGGACTGGAAAGCCCCTGAGATATTCAGCCACTGGAACATTTTGAAAGGGGACAAAATCAATGAGAGTTGCTGAAAGACTTTAAAATCTCTTGGGGTATACAACCAAGTTGAAAGGAAGCAACAGAGACAGGGAAGAAAATACAGTCAGTTGTGGCAAAAAGCAAAACTCAGTATGAGAGAAAGAAAAGAAACTAGAGCTCTCTTTTCATAAGTCTCTTCCTCCTACCCCAGGAAAGACAGCTAAAGAGACCACAGGATTTTGATGATTTTATGATAGCATGGATGTACTTAGAATAAATCATATTAGCAGAAACAGGTCAAAAAGAAAAAGACAGTAACCATATATCTATCCCTATATATGGGATATAGGAAAACAAACAAAAGCCATGAGGAAAAGTCAAAACAAGCTAACCACCAAACTGAAGCACACAGCTTGAGGCAGGAAGGAAAGGCCTGGGAGAGGTGGGGAGGGTTGGGGGGGGGGGTGAATCCCTGGGATTAACAAAGATGTGAAAAATAAATAAATTTTTAAAATAAAAAAAATAAATAAAGAGGCCACAGGAGCAGTAAGATGAGGTTGTCCTCACTCTTCCAACTCAAGAGTGTCACATCTTGACTCATTTCTTAGGAGAATTGATAGTTCATGGGACTGAAGGGAAATTTGTTAGTTTTGAGTGATGTTGATTAGCAACACTGCAACTTATAGACACAGGTTAACATCTCTTCAGATGTATGTTACCACACCATGCCCTTCACCAAAATACCTATTATCCTCCAGCACAGTCCATTGAGTCCCTACCCTCGTTGCTTCTTACACCCCCTCCTCCTCTAAATTTAAAAGGCATTCAAATATTATGTGATCTGATGATGTATGTATTGGTCCCAGTGCCTTGCTTCCTGGTATCTTCATGGCCCACCACATCGTTGGTCCACTTATCTGTTTAGTTTTAAATAATCTGACAAATTCCTGGATGTCTTCATCCCATTACCTGCATGCCCTGAAATATGTGTCACCACAAAAACATGGGTGTCTATTCATTTGTTCTGACTAATTAGAGATTCAATCTTTCTTTGTGGTCATTTGAGTGAAAGGAGGCATTACTGCAATCAATAGATCTGTACTTGAAGTCAAGTAGAACTTTAGAGAGGTATGTCCAGGGACCTTTATTTCTATGTAGCATAAAAACTCTGCTCCTCAGATGTATTTATTCTTACTGCTTTCCTTGGCATTGCTGTATTTCAGCAGAATGTCACAACTTTCTGGAAAATAAATTAAAAAGACATTTTAATCTCTGAAAATAAATAATTAAAAAGCAGGTTCAGGTGGACAAAACTTAGAGTAACTGAGAGACCTTTGGCATTAATGTTCAGACACATCAATTTAAAACACAGCATTCGCCTAATTTGAATGATTCTTGTTAGTTGCAACCTAAAGGTGCTGATAACTAAATACATTTCATTTCTTTAGTATTCACATTTCTAAGGAACCAACTCCTTTGTCACCTTTTGGTCAGTACAAGTTGCATCATATGAATCTTTTGCTATTCTTTCCTTCTTCCTCAATTTATTCGCTACCATCATGTCTTTCCTTACCAATTAGCAAAACCTAATTATCTTCACTAAAAACCTTCATTTTGCTCAAGCATGAGAAAATGAGCTTCCCTCTCAGTAGCAGCAGCTCCTGATCAGAAAAGGGATCTCTCTGTCCTGGGGAGCTGGGCCTATTACATGCAGTGATCAGACAAAGGAAAGACAGTTTTGCAACAGTGGAGCAGAAATTCAAAATATCTTTACTGAAAAGCATCTCCAAACTTTAACCTGATAAGAGTTTATTATACAAGGTGAAATTCATTTTCCATATTTAAAAATGTTGGAAGATTATGGTGGGAAAGGTTGACTTTAGTTGACAATGAACTTTTTTTTAGTATAAAGTATGCAAATTCTTTGTAGATTTTTAGTGTATTTAGTAGATTTTAGTGTATTAGTGTATTTAATGTATTAGTGTTTTTAATGTATAATTTTTAATTATATAAGATTTGTTTACATTTCTTATTTTCTTGCTCTTTGGTTGTTCCTTCCCCCCTTTCCCTCCCTCCTGTGCCCCCCTCTGGTCACTCTTCTTTCACTGATAGTTATTAGTCAATTTTTAGTCCATTGGATCCTTCCTTTTCTTCCCTGAAACAATGTCTTTTTGCCATATTTAGACATGCTTTTCTGGGACACAGTGGCCTGTACTTAGTTTTCCAGATTTATCTTTGTTATGGGTAGCAGTTCATGCATGTTTGTATCCTCTGCAGCTGAATTAGTGATTTTGTTGTTCTTGGTGAGGATTGACTGGATTTGTAGCAATTCAGAGCGGGTGATAACAATCTCTCTTCTTCCCCTAACTCCATTCCCTGCCCGCCATTGGGCCATGTGCCTGGCAGCCCCCCCCCCATTCTGGTATAGTTGGCCCAACTCCCAAGGGAAATGAGTTCAAGATGCAGGGCTATCTAGCCCCTTCGTGCCAGTCTACAACTTAAGATGGTCCAGGATCCCAGAAAGCCACCCCCTGCCATTCAGAAATGCAATGGGGGGCCCACCAACCTCTCACCCCCATTCTGGTGGGGTCTGCAAGGGGAAGACAGAGTCTCCAGGGATATGACAACAAACATGTTTAACCTAACTTTGGAAATACACACCATCACAAAAAAAAATGCTTTCTCTTGAAAATTCATAAACTTTTCAAAACCAAAAATGCCAGGGTTTTCATTCTCACTAAACTGAAGGGGTCATTGTTACCAAATGTCTAAGTCCACAACTGCAAATTGTATGTGGACAAAATCACCATTTTTGAATGCAGAGATGATGCATGTAAGCTTTATTTCCAATTTGCAGCAATAAGAGGAGTTCACAAACAGAATTGCTTACTCTTGATATTTACTATTAACTATGCTGGAAGAGTACCTCTCTAAATATAATCCAGGTTCTAATGGCAGAATGATTAACTATATTTCAAACTCTGTAATATAACTTTTTGCTTTCAGCAATTTCTGAAAATCAAAAATGATCTCAACTTTTGAAAATTACATCCCATTTAACGTAACTGTAGAAAAACAGAAGCTTCAATCAATCAAGTTAGTTAAATGAACATTTCTGTAACGAGATTAATTTACACGATTATCATTTATAAGATTAATTCCACTTGAAGTTCATAATTATTTCCTTAGTAATTACTTGCTTAGGCCCACAGCTATTGACTTTTATCCACTCAGAAAATATTTATTGACTACTAGGTGCTAGGAATACAATGATGTTTTCCTTCTAATTGATATTTTTCAAATGCTGATATAAGAGAAAAAGAGACACCAGAAATTTGATGCAGTTTTGCAAGTGCCTTGACAGTTTGTTACAGTAGCACTACAAAAGACTACCTGAAAGAATCAGGAAGAAACCTTGGAAGAGAAGATATATGAGTGGAACTTTTAATAATAATACTAACAATAACACTTTCATTCTTGATGTTTTATTTTTTGTTTTCATTTAACATTCAGAGAAGTCTCAAAATTGATACAGGATTATTATCATCCCATTTGGCAGATAAGAATTTTGAAGCAGAAAAAGGTCAAATAAGTAGATGTTTCTAGAAACAATCTTGAATGGCTTGGATCTACAGCCCACCCTTAACCTCGATGGGATGGTTGATAAACTATTCAAAATCCTCCTGCTTCAAACAGAAGGAAGATTGGATTCAAAAAGTCAGAAGTTTGGTAAAACACCAACCATTTGGAAACTTGCAAGATCAGGACAGTTAAAGCTTATTGTATAAGATGTATAAGAGTGTCTGCAACCTATGAAAATTATGAATAAAGATTGTAAACACTGTTGGTTATAACCTTGATTCAGTTGATTGCATTAGTCAGGAAAAACTAGATTGTGCTGCAATAACAACACAACTCCAAAATTTCAGTGATTTAAAGCAGCATATATTTCTTGCTACTTAATGTGACAAGCTCTGCTAATGAATGTCATATGAACTAAGGCTAACATGTCCATCTTAAGTCCTGGCTTCCAAAACTGAGCTGGCAGAAAAAAGAAAAGAATGTAGTCAAACCTTGGTAATTAGGTACTTTGTTCCAGAAGTTATGTATGTCACTTTCATCTACATTTTATTGCCCAACACCGTTGACACAATCACTACCACTTCAAGAGGGTAGGGAATATAATCCCCTTGCACTTTGAAGTTGAATAGTACTAGATATTGGCAATTATAAGAGTAATGCAGTCCATAGTGATTTTTTTCAGTATTGAGAGGTAATAGCCTGCAGCACATAACAAAGATAGAGTCCCAACTCCAGAACTCATTAGCTTGTTTTATTCTGATTAAGATACTTAACCCTCAAAATTGCAGTTTCTTTTACTTATGTGTGGGGACTTTACTCTAACAAGGTTGTTGTTAGGTTTAAATGAGATCATACCTCAAAAGTATAAGATCTTAAGATATAGAGTAAGTCTAATAAATGGGGTTTCATTTTGAGTTGGTCAGTAATTTGCGATTTACATGAAGTCAAGAGGAGATTTTACAAAAAGGACTGTAGTTAAATAGAGGGGTTACCTTAAGTTATATAATGAAATATTCATTGAAGCAGTAGGAAATTAGAATTAATAGGCATTAACAAGGGATTCTCTAACTTGTTTCCCCTTTGTATTAGTTCTTTTATTGCTGCATTACAAATTACCAACAACTGAGTACCTTAAAACATTTCCCATGCACTAACTCACAGTCTGCAGGTCTAATGTTCAAGCAGTGGAAAACTGGGGGTGCTGATCAGTTTCTCAACTGGTCTAAACCAGGGTTTTGTCTGCTCAAAATCCCCCCACACACACTATCTTTTATGATAACTGCAGAACAGGGCTCCTTCCTCTAAGATCAAAGTCTCCATTCCTTTCTAGCTGTCAGGAACTGCTTTCAGCTCCTAGAGGCTGTGCTGAGTTCCTTGCTCCACAAAGTTAGTTCCCCAAAGTTAGATCACAAGATGTTTACTACCCCTCATAGGAGAGAGAACAGTACTCTGTTCTCTAATTTCTTTCTCTGTGCTTTTAAAGGATCACATGATTATTTCATGAGCAGATACACCATGTATCATGGCAACATGTGTCATGGCAAAATTATGGAAGTACAATTTCATCATATTCCAAGTTCTGCTTATACTCAGCAAGAGAAGACTCTACAAAGGTGAAGGTGATTGGCTAACACCTTAAAATAACAAGAATGCACATTTCTACACTACTTTTCAATGTTGAGTACAAAGATATGTCTAATTACAAAAAGTGATTTATGGAGAGCATGGAGCACCTATGATCTATAATAAACATTCCTCTGTGTCAACTAGCCTAGTAATACTAAAAAAATTTTTTAGTAATTACAAGAACTTGCTTCACTCGTTTGGAAAACTATTCCTAAGAGAAATTGTCATGTATTTGTTGTGAGATAATGCTCCAGTTTTCTTGCACTTCTGCACATCTTGTGAGCAGAAGTACATGCAGTCCTTTGTTCTAGACTCTGTTCGAAAGGATATTTGTAGAGCAAGCAACGTTGGAAGATGGAGATTGTGCTCACCAAAAAAGGCAAAGAGCATGCTTATTAGTATGTATGATATATTTTCTTCTTCCAAAGCAGAGAGATGCTCACTGCTTATTATGAAAGAATCAGGTTTCCCAAATCAAGACTCCCAGAAACAAAGCTCATGATGCATGGAGCATCCATCTAGGTTCATCTACTTCATCTTCATGGAACATGATCAAAGGGAAATTGACCATACATACAAGTTATTGTTATTGATATGAGTCCTTTGTCTCTGACACTGAGTTTCAAATCTACCAGAAGCCATGAATAGTGGCAAACTACCAATTTAGCTAGCAAATGGAATAAAATCTTAGACCTTTCAACATTCTTGACAATATTCAGTATTTTAAAACAGCAAAATAGAAGGATTGGTCAGTGAGAAAAATTTATATTCAGGGAAAACTGTTACTAGGTTTACTGTAAAGATGAGCCATATATGCTTTTCCCATTAGTATTCTAGAAGATACATTTTAAAATATCTAATTGCTAGACAGCTTGAGTGACTTAGATTTAGGTGATCTAATTTGGGCTATTAAGGAGGAAAATTACATGAATCTCAGAGGGGTTTTCAATATATCTTCAATTTTTCCTTGAATTCTGATTTTTAATACAGATCATATGTGTACTTATACTAAATAATTTCTAAAAAGATTTGTCATATAATCCTATAAATGTTGAAAGATAGTCAACTTTATGCATTGAAGAAATCATTCCAGTAATACTAAGGCATAGAGATTACCTGAGGTAGATAAACATTCATTCATTTCCATAGGTGTTTTTACAAATAAAACAATTTTTTGTCAAAATTTGTCAATTCATCACCAAAATTTCCCCCCAGCCTTCTATATTTTAGTTCTACTACTGAATTTCGAAACACACACACACACGCAGACACAAACACACACCCTCCTACATTATTATATAGAAGTGGAAATTTATTTAAAAATAGTTCCTGGTGCAATAAATGTCCCACTCTCTGGTTTGAAGGATTGGGGGTCAGTTTCTAGAAACAGGGAGATGATGAGGACATCTTCCATACACCTTGCCTCATATTCTCTAGTTTAGCACAATTTGTTAGCTCATCACTATTGAACATTTCCATTTTAGTTATTGAAGCAGCATTGAATCCTTGATTATATTCTACTTGGGTATGGAATATCAACTCATCTGAGAGTCAATTAAAGTTTCCATTTTGGGTGGTTCAATTAAAATGATAAAACCCTTTCCATAGCAGCAGGCATCCACTCAACCAGTGGACTTGGCCTTAACACAACTGAAATTTTTTGATCTTCATACAACATTAAATCAGGAGTCAAATGAAAATAATTCCTGAATACATGATAATTCATGTCATAGTTTACAGAGTTCATTCTGCAATGAGAGTAAAGATGAAGTTATAATCTCTTTAGATTACTGCTTTTTATTTTATGCTGTTATTTCATTTCTCTTTTGGAAACTAACTGCCTTCATCATCCATCAATCATATTCATGGTGATATCTTTTCTACTTCTTGTAGACTAGGGGATATATAATCATTCTTTGCACTTTTGTGTATTTGAGAAGAGAAAGTCATGATATAAAGATATGAGAAATAAAATTATTAAGAGAATGGCATGGTTCATAAATGACTCTGAAAGTCTTAACTTTGAAAGTGCATCATATGAATTAAGTTTTAGATTATACAAAGCTAATATTAATTCAGTTTTGTGAATGCAAAATAATGGGTAGATGGAAATAGGGATACTCATGAGCATTCATTGCAAAAGTAATTTTGGAAAATTGAGAGAAATTATTTTTTATAAAAATATTCGAACCATGATAATCCCTACTAATGTTTGGTGTGATTTTTTCTCATTTTTTTCTAGCTGTGCAAACACACAAACACACAGTAGAAACAGGAGTGCTGCTTTTTTTTACGTTTTGTACATTTGCCATTGTAACAGAAATATCGTTGGGAGCTTTAAAGACTGTATGTGTTGGGCATGGTGTGGGAAAGCACAGCCTCAGTAGGAAATAAGAATGAGAAATTTATTCTACTCACAGGCCCCAGTGAGGAGATCACTGGGTCCAGTGTGTCATGTGAGCTACAGGTTTCAGTGGTGACAAGGCAGAGACAGGAGCAAGAGCAAAGCCTGGACCAGGGCATTTAGGAATGCCTATGGCAAAGGCAAGACAAGCCAGGGTGAACACTTTAGGAGTGTCTAGTGGGTATAATTTCAGCAAGTTTGGGGCACACAGGTAGTCTCAAATTGCCTGATTCCTGGCCCTGAGTGATTTATGACAGAGGAGACACTGGTTTGTTATATGGAAGCTTGTTCAGAAAGTAGTGGGGGCAATCTGGGCTTGAACTGGTTGGTTTGTGGATAGAAGGAATGCTTCACACAGAAACATTTTGTAGTCTCTAAGAATTGATTGACAGCACTATGAAAAGCTTTGTGGAGGTTCCTCAAAACACAATAAATGAATCTAACATATGAGCCAAGGATTCTACTGCTAGGTATTTACCCAAAGATCACAAAAACACAAATCCCAAAGGAAACCTGCAGCTAAGTTGACTGCACCACTATTTACAATAGTCAAGATATGGAAACAACTCAAATGTTCCAAAACTGATGGGTTTATCAAGATGTGGTATATATACATGGCAGAATATTATTCAGCAATCAAAAAAGATAAATTAATGCCAGAAACATAAATGCCAGATTGGTGGTAAGTGAAATAGGACAAAAAGACAAATATTAGATAGTTTCACTTGTGTGTGGAACATAGAGCAATCAAAGGGTCAAAGACAAGTCATGAAGCAGGCCATAGATATGAGACATCCAGGAGGGCACAAGAGGGGACAAGTGTGGGGAGGAGTGAAAATAAAGTGGGAGGGAGGAGGGGAAATGAAGAAGAGAATACAAAGGATATGGTGGTGCATTTTGAGTGCTTTAGTGGTAGGAGAACTATGGTGACCACACCTGAAGGGGGAAATCATATATTATCAATATTAAATTTAAAAAAATGATCAACTTAAACAAGCAAAACAAACCAACAAATCAGCAGATAGATTGTCCTGGAACAAGTAGTTTCTTACCTGTCTTTAAAGACACAGTGTCAAAGCATCAAGAATACAGAAAATAAGAAAATATCTTTACTATAATTGGCCTTGTGAAGGATGAATGTTAAAAAGACAAACACCAAATTTAAGAAAACCCAAGTAAAAGGTACGATTTTTCATATTCCATTACAGATTTCCAAAAGTTACAGTAATTCTTTCATTCTATGGTTATTTTTATAGATGTTGATAATGTTAAAAATTTCACAATGAATAGGACAAAATTAAAATATATATTTATTAAAATATATAAATATGTAGCACATGTAATCATATTTTGTAAAGTGAAACACATAATCCTATACATAATTGCATCATTATAGTATATGATGCTATGTACTGTGTGCTATGTCTACATAAAGTAATTAAAAAAGCAATTAGATCTGAATTTAACACCTTGACACTAATTATTGAAAGATGAAAGACACTACAAAATAATAAATTTATTAAAATACCTGTTCTGCACCAATAACAACCAACCAAAAAACCTTGTATATAATATGCTATATAGTCATTTGAACAAAAGAAAAGGTGTGGAAAGACATATATCAGACCACAAGACTGGTTTCCACAGGACTGATATACATAAACAAAAGGTACTTAGGGTAAGACAATAAACTTTGCTTTTATGGTTTTTGTATTGTATCATTTATGCATTACAAGATTGTATCATTCTAATTTTTGAATATTCAATAAAGATATATTTTTATGCTACTTAGATCAATTTTTATATTTCTACAGAGTACCAAATTTTCCAATTTGTTTTTTAATAATTTATGTTTTATTAGGCTATACATTATTTTAAGTGTAAATTTTAATATAATCATTCATAACTTTCTACTATGTTTATATTATTTTTAAATTGATGTATGTGCAGAATTATAATAAGACTCACTAAAAGCCTCTATTTTGTGGACATCCTTTATTAAATATAATATATAAACAAAAGTACACAATAATATACAACTTGATGAATTGATATACACTGTATGCACTTGGGGAAGCAGCAGAAAGACAAATACAGGTATCAGGTATCACTCTTACATGAAATATAAAGAAACAAAGCAAGAAACAAAACTAAATGAAGTGAATCCGAAATTTGACTGAAGAATTAAGAGTACCAACAAAAAAAGGTGGGGTGTGGGGAGGGAAGGGGTGAGTGGGTACTGTGAACTAAGGTATAGGACTATGGGTGCCTTGTTTGTGGGTGTGGTGTGGTTCCATACATTTGAAGAGGCATGAGCTGATATCATTAAATAATATACAGTGCTGTGAACCATGTTTAGTTCAGTAAAAATAATGTAATTTTTAAAATGACTTCTTTTAAAATTTTAATTTTAATTTTCCAGAACCACTTCTTTGGATTCATCCAGTTCCTTTCTAGGTATTCATAAATTAGCTATGTCTGATTTTTCAGTTTATACAATTTAAAACATATTATATATACTTTTTATTTACTTAAGATTTTGTGTGATTCATCTTAGTTGTGTATAGTTGTAAAAGTTGTAATTTGTACATTCTCACTGCTGTGTACATTGCCATTAATGAAAATAAAACAAATTATTCATTTTTTAAAAGATATTTTTAAATAGAACACTTGAGTACATTTCTCATACATTCTTTTTAATAGAATACTATAGAAGATTCAATAAGTAAAAATGGTATAAATATATAAAGAGTATTTATTTATACATAAATTGAATGTTGCAATATATACCACTATCAGCTACATACAAAGAAAAGTCTCTAGACATTACCCTTTGCCAACACTAGACACTAACCTTTCCAATTAAGAAAAGTAATGACAAATATTTGCATCTGATTTGATAAGATTTATCTGTAAAAATTAACTTTTTACCATTTGTTGTTCTTGTAGGAGTAAAAGGAACATTCCCTTTTTAAAGGACATTATGCTTACTGATTTGTGTGTGATCTTTGTATGACTGCAATATTTGTTATATATTGCAAATAATTTCTCTTTTTGTCACTTGGCTTTTTATTTACTTATGCTGTTTTGAGATAGCAAAATGAATAGTGCCCTCACTTTCGTTGTTGCTTACTGTAAGCAGAATCATTCCTGAAGATGATTCCCAATCCTTGAACTTAAACTACAATAACCACTCAAATAAGCACTTTTTCTGAAAACCAGGAAAAAAATTCTTTTGATTTTTATAAAATATAATGATTATTTTATTATAATGTCCCAGAAGTTCAGACTTTCAACGTACATAAAAATTTCAATGTCTGGAGGGAAACTATGTCATTCTCATTTTTTTTCTAGAAATTTTACAAAAATTCTTGCCAGCACATTATTCAAAATAAGCTTTAGATATATTTTTAACTATACTTAGATATTTACTGGGAGTTTTTTCACTTGATAAATGAATTTGGGGAAACTGTTATTTCTAAATCTTCACCACAGCATTTTACCCCACTTATGAAAATAATTTACATCTATTTTTTTAATTTTTGCGGGAACTCCATACCAGTTCCCATGTGGACAGACCAATTTACAATCCCACTAGCAATGTACAAGGGCTACTTTTATTCACACTTTTACCAAGACTTGTTCTTTCTTGTCTTTTGGGTAATAGCCATTCTCACAGGTGTGAGATGGTATCTCGTTGTTTTCATTTGAATGTGCCTAACAATAAGAAATGTTGAACATCTTTTCATGTGCCTATTGGCCTCTAGCTATTCGTGACAACACAAATGGCCCTTGAGAGAATTATGCTTAGTGCAATAGGTCAAAAGGAGAAAAACACATACCATATCACTCACATGTTATATATAAAGAAAGAATGCATACAAACAAAACAAAAGCAAGCCCTTAGATTATAACAATGGAAAGACTTTCAGAGCTTGACATTTATAACTACTCAGAAATCATACTTCCCAATTGGGGGAGATAATAAGGTGTAGAATGGGAGAACTATTGGGGATGTATGTAGGGGGAGTTGAATGATGGTGGATGGTAAGCAGACCTTTGTTGGTGGTTGTGATGTATTTTTATTTATTACTGTATGGAGTGATGTTGTATTTTTATTTATCACTGTATGGAGATACACTCCCAAAACTTACATGATGTAAACCAAAGTTACTATAAATTTAATTTCCCAAATAGTTTTTTCAGACTTACAGAAAACTTACTAAATTACTGTGCATGTGTTTGTCTGAGCTAGATTTTAATTTGATTAGCAATTCCGGTTTGTTTGTTTTTTTAATTCCCACTTACCACCTATAATTGTGAGAATTCTATATTTTCCTTTCTCATAGGTATTTTATTAATATTATTTTCCTCAGTGCATCAGTGAAAACTTTCAGAATAATATAAAATAGCAATAATTGGTATCTTAACCTGAGTTATTTACTTCTCTGGGAGCATTTCATCATTGTGTATCATGCTGACTTCTTGCTTAGAATAGATACCTTTCTTTCTTAAAGCCAAAAGATCTTTGCTTAGAGGTTTTTAATTGAAGCAACATTGGTTTAGAACACAAAGGCATAGCTTACACCTCCTCAGATGCATGTCCTTATACCACACCCACCACAAAGGCACAAACTGTTCTCCAACATAGTCCATATACCTACTCTCTACTGTGATTTCTCCCCTCTCACTTTTGTAGTCTCTTCTACAGTCAGTTTTCTAGGGTTCATATTGCACTAGTATCATGTAACCCTTTTTTCTCTATATTCCACATACAAGTGAAAATCTATAGCATTTGCCTTTCTCCTTCTGACTTATTTCACTTAGCATAAAGTTCCACTCATGTTGTCACATTGGCAATTCATAGCTGAGTAATATTCTATTGTGTATATATTTTACATTTCCCTCTCACTCCTCTGTCCTTAGGCATTTAGAGTGATCCCATAGCTTAATTATTGTAAATAGTACTGCAGTGAACATAGGCATGACTATTTCCCATGCAATTTGTATTTTTGTATTCAGGTAAATGCCTTGGAGTGGGATTGCTGGATCATCTGGTAGACTTGTTTTTAATACTATAGTAAACTGATACTGTTTTGCTTTATTTCAAGCAAAACCTTAAAATAAAAACTGGCAGCTTTCACTTCTTTCTATGAAACACTCTTTCTCTATGGCTCACCTGAGCATGAATCCTGAGACCACCAAGCTGCAGAGGTCATGTGTAACACTGACCAATGATCTCAACTGAATTGGTTTTCAGTCACCCTTATCGCTAACTTCAGTTTACACCACACCTAGATTAATTTCTGTACCCAACCCCAAATCATCATCTGGTAACACAAAAATTGTTATTTTAGGCCACTAGAAGCTGGTTCATTTCTCATTCAACAGTAGATAATTGATATATTAGTTTTTCCAAAGAAAGGGATTGCTGAGAGGCAGGTTATCACTTTGGCCTTAATTTAAGCAATCAGGAGTTTTAATTTAGAACTTTGAACCCTGAGGTACTGACAGAAAGAACAAGAAGGTTTAAGGAAATTCATTATAGTTACAAAAGAAAAAGAATTATTTCTTACATAAGATTAGAAATATCCAAGAAAACTTTAAAAAATTATAAAAAGGTAGAGAGACTTATCTTTTCAATAGCAAGACTTTTTATTAAGGTTTAGAATTTAAGAGTTGTGACTTTGGGTCAGAAATAAACACATAGATCAATGGAAAAGAATACAAACCTGGAAAAAAAAACACATGTATAGAAACTATATACCACTTAAGAGGAATTCTAAACTAATAAGGAAAAGGAGAATTTATTAGAGTGCTACCTATATGTAATAACCAAGATATGGATACATCCCAAATGCCCTTAAACAGATGAATAGATAAAAAGTGTGGTGTGTTTACACAATGAAATAATTCTCAAAGACCAAAAAGGACAAACCCATACCATTTGTAGCAACATGACTGCAGCTCGAAGGTATTACACTAGTCAAATAAGTCAGAAGGAAAAAGATAAATACAGAGTGCTGTCACTTGTATGTGGAATATAGAGAAACCAACAAAAGGTCATAAAAAATAGTCAAAATTAGAAAGGTGATCAAAGAACTAAATCATAAAGCAAAGGACCAAGGTGGGGGCAAGGAGAGAAGAGAGGGGAAAAAAATACAGGGGAATATGATAAAGATTCACAGAAGAACTATGGGAAGTATGATGATATAAGAAAAATTAATAAAAATAAAAAGTGTTAGCTGGGAAAAATTTTTATCTATGTCAATACATAAATAAGATTTATATATCCACTTATATACTGCAATTATTTAATTAAATTAAAAACAAATATTTTAAGTTAAAATTAAAAACATTTAGAAAATATAGAATACTTTTTATCTCAAGGAAAGAAATAATTACTTAAACATAAATTTTAAAAAAAGTGATTATAAAGGAAAATACTGAAAATGTAGCTATACCAAAATATTCAATGTTCCTTCTAAAATAAAGGGTCATGCCACAGAGAAAGAATAGATCTCTAGAAAATGCACCTTTTTCAAATAACTAAATGATAATTCATAAGAGAAAACTACTAAAATAAAAGAATAAGAAACAAGGCAAAAAAAAGAAAAAGAAAAGTAATAAGACAATGCAAATTTAAGCCACAATGGGATGTCATTTTACACAGGTTATAATGAAAATATTAAAAGTTTGACAAAGTCAGTTGCTGAAAATATTAGCAATCTGGGTCATTAATGTTTCTAAGTAGAGGAAAAAAGAAGCAAAGTTATTCTCACTTTAGATATGACTTCAACAATAGATAGTAAAACATAAAATGCATTCACTCTAACTCTAAATAATTCACTTCTGTTAACAAATTTTGTATAGTTCTTACATAATGATATAGAGACATGGATTTTTTTTTCTATTAATGATCAATGCAAATATATAGTAATGGATTTCTTAATACTAAATTATCTACATAGTATACATTATTTTCTTAATAGTTTCATTTTCTTAAGATAGTAGTAGATTATTTACTAATATTTTATTTAGCATTTTGTGTCAATATTAATCAGTGATATAGGCTTATAGTGTCTATGTGTAAGCATATAGAGTATCTTTATTATATTGAAATATTAAATATCTTTTTGTAAAAAAGAACATGGAAGTTTTCCATCATTTCTGATGAGGAACAAATTACATTGCATACAAGTATTTGAGTTTGGTTGAATTCTGTTCTGAAACTATCTGAGTCTCATAAAGGCAATTTTTTATAACATTATTAATTGTAATAAATTTTTCTAAATTTTCTATCTTCTTTAATCTAATTTTAGTAAATTGTATAATCCTTAAAAATTATCCACCTAGATTTTCAAATTTATTGTCCTAAAGATATAAAAATATTTCAGAAGTGCTTAAGATTCTTCCATTTCAATATTTCATTTTTATGTTATTTGTGTACACATACATGCTCTCTTTCATTTGAATCACCTTTGATTAAGTTAGCTGATGATTGTTTTTTATTAATTTCTTAAATTAATAAATTAATTAGATTTTAGGTCTATTTTTCTATACCATGTTAATATTTTCATTTATCCTATTTATATTTATTATTTCTTTATATGACTTTTCCATTCATTTTGTTGTATATGAAAATTTTCAGCTGACAGTTTATTTAGTTCATTCATTTTCTCTATTTTATTTTTACCACAAATAGCATTTAGTTTATGGATTTCCTCTTATGCTCTTTTAAATAAGTCTTATCAATTTCACATGATATTCTAACAATCATTATTTCTTATAAAATTTATAATTTCTTACATTTTCCTTGTCACTCAAGCATTTGTACACAGCTTTATAATGTTTAGGATTAATCTTCATCTTCTGTCTCTTTTTTATATACTTTGGCTGGAATCGGGATGCTGTTAATGCTCCAAAAATGCTTGTGGGAAATATTTAATTATTCTGCAGAAATTTGGCATAACTTTTCTACTTAAGAGAAATTCAAAAGTGGTGATATTGTTTTTCTTCTGGTTAGGCTGACACTGTAAGTCTAATGGAGGGGAGGTAGTATTTGTTACTCTTACTGATTAGCAGACTTCAGAAGACTGTGCTGAGAGCTATCTGAAAGTCTGCACCCTTATTTTTAACCTAGAAACTCATCCCTCTTATCCAAAATTTTAATATTTAAGATTTAAGTGATCTGAATCTTACAGGTTTCTTGTGTTGCCCATCTTTCTCCTTTCCTTGGATACCAAACACAATCTCCAACCTTATAGTCATCAGAGACTCAAAGAACTCAATTTATCTAGCATACCCTACCTTAACCATAGCACTTCTTTCTACGACTGATTTTCTCCAAATGTAAAAAAGCCTAACCAGAATTTGATTTCTCATTTTTCAATTTCAAGTCAATATGGCCAGTAGTTTAAATGTTATACATATTTTGTTTTTTGTTTTGAAAAGTCTTTAATAATAAATGTTAAATACAACTCTTGGCAATTTGTGCACACTGAACTCATCTCAACAGCTGTGTAGATATCCAGGCATACCTGTATCTTCCACAGAATAAACGCATATGCCCAAATATAGAAAGAAAAACTACTTTTACTTTCATAGTATGAACATATATTATAAAGTAGAATGCAGTGTTTGAGGATATTTTTAAATGAAATGTGTGTTCTCAAAGAAAATCTGACAACTATTATTAAGGGTAGCTTAGAGCAAAATCTAAGAAGCACTTCTCATTTTAGAGTAAAAGAAAAAAATCATTTGCCTTATGTAAGACTGTATATCTATATGGCCTTCAGCATTTTCATGTTCCCTATACATTTTCTGTTCATAATCAGCATACCTTATTGTTTGCAATTGTTCTCTAGAAGATATAGTTTTCACAGTCTTAGCTATTCCATTTTACTTTTGTATTTGCTTTCAATTTTGCAATAAAGTAAAATCCCTAGAGCAGCTATAATACTCCAAGCATCACCAGATATTCTTACATAATCTGAACTTTATGAAAGCTTTTATGTGTGCAGTATACATTTAATTAGGATCATTTTACAACTCTTGAATACTTATTTGATTTTTTATTGTGTTTGTAACTTCCAGGTATCACTGATATAAATTGTTCTGTGTTTAAATGGGTATATATGTCAGTGTATTGTGGATTTATATACCATATTCTCTAAATAGATGAAATTCATGTCTGAATATACTTATAGAACCAATCTTAAATATCACACTAGATAGCTGTCTGCTTAAATTTTATGCCATTGATTTCAAATCCACTTCCCAACTATTGAGATTGAGTCTTGAACCCAAAAATCAAGGGTATGGGTGAGAAAGGAAATAAGAGGATTAAGGGGGGAATGCTTGTGTTTTCTGAGTATGAAATCAAGCTAACAGAAAGTATTTTTGAAACCAGATTTAGATATCACCCTGATAATGCATATGGAATTCATAGTGATTAGAAAAACATGAATTTTGGTATTGAATTTAAATTTCTGATTTAAAAAATATTGTGACTTGGACATACCTAGGTAGAAGCCCAGAGACTTACAGCTGTAGACCTCCCTTGAGTTGGCAATAATATGATCAGTTTCAGTCAGTCTCGGTTGCAGTTGCTTGAATGTCCAGAAATCACATCACTGTATTACTCTCACATTTTTCCATCTGTTCCACAAGAACATAATAAAACACTATGTTTCCATAGCTGTTTTTGATAAGGATCATTACCAAGAGTAAAAGTCAAGAAGACACAACAATTCAAAACATGAACATACCTTGTCATATAACCTCAAAATACTTCTGAAGTAAGGTTTTTTGACACTTGACCTGCGACTAGGCAATATAGAATACTGAGTGTAGGAGTCTTTTTTTCCAGAAGATTTTTATTGGTATTCACACATCCTTAGCATGACTATCCCTGGGAAGGAACCTCACCTATCTGTAATAATAATAATGATGTAACAGCAGTACCAATATTATTCTGATGGTGAAACGACAAGATATCCTATAGGTACTGTGCCAAAACGTCTACCTATATTTTCCATAAAGATTTTATGATATTTTTTCCTATTTCAAAAATGAGGAAATAAAGATTATATAGAGATTAAAGAGTTTTCAAATGGATTAAGATAGAGATTGTGGGTGTTTTGTGATGGGTGTGGTAACAATGCCTGAAGGGGGGAGATCCTATACCTCTAAGTCACAAACAACATTGTAAACCATGTTAAATAAATAAATAATTTTCAAAGGGTCATATTACTAGTGTATGACTAGGTTAGAGTTGCAACCATTCCCATTGGCATTTTAAAGTGAAATAGTCAAAGGAAACAACAGGTTTTCTCTTCTGATAGCTACTTAATTGCTACTTAAGCAATTAGATTAGAGCAGAACAGAAAAAGTTAAAGCATGGGTATTTTAAAAAAGAGCAGGTCAGATGAAAAGGAAATAATAAGGGGCCCCTCACTTTCATATATATATATATATTTATATATATATGAAATATATATATAAATATATATTTGTATAAATATATATTTATATAAATATATATATATTTCATATATATATAAAAGGGGGATTTATGGATATGTGTGTATATATAGAAAGAGATTATAATATGAACATATACGTGACCCAGTATAAAAATCCATGAATTCCCAGGAAAAGGGAATTGAAGTAGGGAATTGAATCATAGTGGCAGTATAAAGATAAGTAGAAATTATAAAAATAAATAATTTCCTTGTATCACTGTTTCCAACATTTAGATGGCAACCAGCATTGCCATATTTGCAGCATCACTGACTACTATGAAGACTTCCCTTAAGATTTAAAAAACATTTTAGGACATATTTTAAAAATGAAACCACCACTAAATATTGAAGGTAATGAAAACTGTAGTTAATTGGGTGAATTTTATTACCACTTTTGCCCAAACTTCACTAAAATGACAAAAGTGGATTTTGAAAGAGAAGTTCTCCCGAATAACTGGAAAATCAACTAATTTCCAGAAGATAGAAAAAATATACAGGAGTAATAGTTGACTTAGATCAGTGCAAGAAAGCATAAACCAAGGGTCACAAGATGAAAATATCAATGAGAAGCAAATTGATTCATCCCTGCAAAAGCTTTAAATGACTCAGGAATTGGAAAATAACTCATTGTACAGCATGAAGTTTAAGTTTGGAGGTGAGAAATGGAAAAGTGACTTAAAATATGTCTGAGAAGAATTTAAGCCCTCAGATTCCCATTTCTACTTCAAGATAGCTACCATTTCCTATGATTAATGGAAAAGAGGTATCTTAAACCAGAAATGCTTCACTTTGAAGACATCAGACACAACTGAAAGCAAGAATAAGATGCTAGAGAGAAAAAAAAATTAGAGACTGAATCCATTTACCTAAAATATGACATGAGTCTTACAATCCCTTCCTCTGTCCGGTTGCCAGAATGCTAGCAGATGGGATGATATCCCCAGGGCATTGTAACTGGCATCCTTCCAGAATGGTTCCAAATAATCCTGGCATTCACACCCTTATGTAATTGCTTTCCCTGTACATGGACTGGACCTAGTGACTCACTTCTAATAAATAAAATATGGCAAAAATGATGGGAAGATCTAGTTATAAAAGACTATGAGTCTCATCTTCCTGGCATTCTTTCTTTCTTGTCTTCTTGGCATGCTTACACTAATGAAGCAACTCACCATGACGGAGAAATCAAGTGGCAAGAAACTGAGAGCAGACAATAAGGAATGAAGGGGCTCAGCCCAACAACCCCTAAGGGACTGAATCTTGCCAATAACCTTGTAATTGATCTTAGAAACAGATCCTTCCCCAGTCAAGTCTTGAGGTAACCAGAACTTTAACCAATACCTTAACTGTAGCCTGAGAGAGATTCTGAAGCAAAGGGCCAACTAAGCTGTGCCCAGATTCCTGACTTACAGAAATACCCTGTTTTAAAATGCTATGTTTGGATTATTTACTTTTCTGCCACAATAAGTTGCTAATACAGTTATTTGGAACATCCTTGTATCCAAAATTTGAATGACTACAAGAAAAGACCTATAAAATTAGACATTTAATGGACTTTCACAACAACAAAAAAAACCTGAAGTCCCAGCAGTGAAATACACAAGTCGGTATATTCACACACCAATGCAGCTCTACCAAATAGCTCTTTAACATGAGGAAACAGACAAAAGTCACCAGAAATTGACTTCAGTATGGAAGATAGGCTTAAACTAATACATGAGAAAGAAACCTTAAGGAATAGAAACAATCTGAAAAATAGGCAAAAAGGTAATCTATAAACAAATTAAAATTCCCATCTTCAGAACAATTTAAAATGATCCCACATCTATGAAACAAGAAAAGAATTCTATAAAGAAGGAGAGGAGGGGAGGGGGACAAGGAGAATGAGGAGGATAAAAAGAGCAGTTGGAAGAGAAAGAGAAGGAAGATGAGGAGGATAAAATGTTTAAGGAAATTCAATGTGTTATTTTGGTGACATTTCTGTATATCTAAAGTTATTTCAAATTAAAAAGGAAAAAGGAAAATTTTATCATGAGCAAAAATAATCTTAAGTTACTTCCAGGAATATATCCCTTGAGATGGGTACCAAAAATATAAAGCCTTTTGTCATAGAGCTATTAGCAAGGTGCCACCATCAGCTATTCATTACAGAAATCATTTAGGAGCCAAGTGATATTATGTCTGCATTCTTTCTAAGACAGAGGAAGTTAAAATGACAAATAGAACTCACAACCCTGAAGTGGCTTAAAGAAAATGTACTATAATTGTTTTAGAAAGAATTATTTGGAAAGGGAAGTATTTTTTACTCTGCCTCTCAAATTGCATCTATATCAGACAAGTTGATCTTATTAAAGATAATTGAAATGGGATTTTAAAGCATACTCTTTTAAGGTGCTTCAAGAACCCTGAATAAATTGAAATGGAACCAGTTTCCCCAGAAACATACTTGGAGTAATTGTTTTTTAAACATAATTGAAGGCATTTTTGATCTAGGTCAGAGTATTGCGTGGGTATGTTTTCTAAAATTGTATTCCTTTTCAAGGACAGCTGTTGATCACCAAGCTATACTTAATGGTATAGAAGAAAATAGTACTGGATGACAAGTTTTATCTAAGAACTCATCATATCTCTCGGCAGGAAATAAGGATATATAAAGAGAGTTGGAACAAAGAAAGAGAGAGATTCGGATTTGGAAGTCAGATCAGTCATTTTTGTGGGATGGTCAGGGACTTTGCAGAATGAAGATGTGAACCATCTGAGCTTGGCCATGTGGCCAAGGCCTGGGGCCTGCAGCCTTTGGCTGGTCCAGGCTAGCAGCATGTGTGTTAAAGGAAGCTAAGGAGTTTGGAGACTTGAACTCCGTGTTGGAGTTTGTTTTACTGAGTTTGACTTGTGTCTGGGAGAGGCCATGCAAAAGTTAGACCTGAAAACAAAGTGAACTCTTTTGCCTTCAGGTGCTATGGAGCTACTTTCTACTACCTGGAGGAAGACAAGGAAAAGACAGTATGGAAGAGTTGGAGCACACCAAAAGAAGATGTCTTTGAAAACATGGAGATGAACTCTGACTGATATTGGTGAGATGATTAGGACTGAGAGACTGAAAGAGGGTAAAAAGAAAAAAAAAGATTTTTTGCTTTGAACTTGAAGCACCTATGCCTGTTTTTCTGTAGGAAGCAGGCTCTAAACAGTTCATTAGCATTTTCACTCTTCACCTACTATTGGTATGCAAAAATCAGCTACCAGCTTCTCTCAGCTCTCTTCCCCTCTCTCAAGCCTAAAAAGAAAAACTAAGAAACATAGTTTAAACTTTAGACTAGTTTGCCTCAGTTTACCCTCTTTTAAACTTCTGTGGGTTCTTTCCACCATTCCCAGCCTTCTCACCAAAATCCCAAGTCAAAGCAAGACTCTCAGAATGCAGACTAATTTATTTCTAAAAAAGTAATTTCCTAATTACTACAAAAGAAACATGTAAGTAAAACTCCAATTATTTCAACATTGTCCAAAACCTTTCTCAACATTGTCAGAAAAGTTCTCAACAAAGGCAGAAAAGTTCACTTTGTTTTCAGTTCTAACTTTTGCATGGCCTCTCCCAGAAACAAGTCAAACTCAGCAAAACAAACTCCAATACGGAGTTCAAATCTCCAAACTCCTTAGCTTCCTTTAACACACCAAAGGCTGCAGGCCCCAGGCCTTGGCCACATGACCAACCTCAGATGGTTCACATCTTCATTCTGCAAAGTCCCTGACCATCCCACAAAATGGCTGATCTGACTTCCAAATCAGAATCTCTCTCTTTCTTTGTTCCAGCTCTTTTCACGTATCCTTATTTTCCATCAAGAGAACTCCTGAGGTAGGAAGCCCTGTCAGGCCTGTATGTTAATTAAAATCCTACCCAGCTCTTGGTAACATTAACAATTCTAAAGCAAGAGACAATGGCACCCATGTAGACAATTTAGGCATATTTTACCTCTGTTACAACTTGCATCTTTGGGTATTGTTTTATTTGTATATGAAAAATATATCTGAAAAGTATAATTAATGGTTAATAACAGGGTAATTTAATAAGCAATTTAATTTGTTTCTCTAAATATCAGTAACAAGAGTATGGACTAGATGACTCCAAGTTCTTTATTAGTTCTAACAATACTTCA
The DNA here is from genome assembly GCA_004024945.1 of Uropsilus gracilis. Classification (NCBI taxonomy): domain Eukaryota; kingdom Metazoa; phylum Chordata; class Mammalia; order Eulipotyphla; family Talpidae; genus Uropsilus; species Uropsilus gracilis. Next base: position 30,499 of record PVHY01005709.1, on the reverse strand, counting down.
TTAGTCAAGTTTTTTCATAGAAACAAAACCAAGAGAAGATGATAAGGGTGAACAAGATGATAGACAGGAGAGAGGGGGAGAAGAAAGGGAGAGAGGGGGAGAGAGAAAGCTAGAGAACTGCATCAAAGAGATAGATATGACAGAAGGAGAAAGGGAGGTAGGGTCAGTTGCAAATTCAAAATCTGCAGGGTAAATCATCAAGTTGGAGACGAAAGATAATCTGTTGTCAAAATTTCCTTCTTATTAATGGAAGGTCATTCTCCTATGAAGACCTTTGACTAATTGCATGAGGCCCCCCCATATAATGGTGGAAAACCTGTTTCACTTGTGCTTCATCAACTTAAATGTTCGGTTTATACAAGGAAAAAAGAAAAAACATCTTCATGGAAACATCTTTAATAAATTTTTTTATCACAAATCAGGGTGTCATGGCCTGACCAAGTCATATCTTCAAAATGGGGAGAACTAAAAAGACACTTTTCCAAAGAGGAAATACAAATGGCCAACAAGAACATGAAAAAATGCTCAACATCATTAGCAATCAGGGAAATGCAAATCAAAACCACAATGAGATATCACCTTACACCAGTAAGAATGGTGCACATCAAAAACAAAACAAAACAAAACAAAAAACAGGCAACAACAAGTGCTGGTGTTAATGCAGAGAGAAAGGAACACTCCTACACTGATGGTGGGGATGCAAATTGGTCCAGCCACTATGGAAAGCTGTGTAGAGGACCCTCAAACTAATGAAAATAGAACTACTATCTGACCCAGCAATTGCTCTTCTGGGAATCTACCCAAAGGAGACCTCAGTACTTATACAGAGGGACATCTGTACTAGGATGTTTATTGTTTATTCATATTCATTTATGTTTATTCATAATTGCAAGGACATGGAAACAACTCAAATGTCCAAAACAGATGAATGGATGAAAAAGATGAGGTATATATACACAGTGGATGTACTTATCAATCTTATCAATTAAAAATGACAAATTTGATTAATTTGAGACATGGATGAACCTAGGAGAAATCATATTAGCAGAGACAAGTCAGAAAGACAAAGACAGAAACATAATGGGACATAGGAAAAACAAACAAAAGGCCAGGAAGAAAAGTCAAAACAAGCTAAGAACCAAACTAAAGTATACAACTGGGGGTGGGGGAGATGAGTGGGAGGGGTCAGGGAGAGGAAGTAGTGGGTGAGCTTCCAGGGAATACAAAGATGTAAAATATATACAAATAAATCATTTTTTAAGTCATACATTCAATTAAACAAAACAATACTTTATATCATAGAGATCATTACATTACAAGTTTAAAACAATGTGAGGAGCATTTTTGCTTTCTTCTTAGAGAAAAGCTGATGAAATTCCTTAAGAAGAAAAAAACCTATTTTTAGATAACTGTGATGCTCTTCATTAGCATATTCAAGCCACAACATGGAGTGAAATTAGCTCCTTTTTAAATTATTATTATGTTTTACTTAAATAATTCATATATATATATACATTTCACATCTTTGTATTCCCCGGGGTTCACCCACCACCTCCCCTCTCTGACTGCTCCCATTCTGACTTCCCCAGTCCCACTTGTGTACTTTAGTTTGGTTGTTGGTTTGTTTTTATTTTTTCCTCCAGACCTTTTGTTTGTTTTTCCTATGTTCCATATATTAGTGAAACCATTTGGTTTCTGTCTTTTTCTTTCTGACTTATTTCTGCTAATATGATTTCTTCTAGGTATATCCATGTTATCTCAAATTCATCAAATTTGTCATTTTTAGTTAACAAGTAATGTTTCATTACTTGTTTATATATATATACCACATATATATACATATATACATATATATACCATACATATATATATATATATATACCACATCTTTTTCATCCATTCATTTGTTTTGGGACATTTGGGTTATTTCCATGTCCTTGCAATTATGAATAGTGCTGCAATAAAGATTCGAGTACAGGTGTCCCTCTGTATAAGTACTGAGGTCTCCTTTGGGTAGATTCCCAGGAGAGCAATTGCTGGATCAAATACTAGTTTCATTTGCATTAGTTTGAGGGTCCTCTACACAGCTTTCCATAGTGGCTGGACCAGTTTACATTCCCACCAGCAGTGTAAATGTTCCTTTCTCTCCTCATCCATGCCAGCACTTGTCCAATGACATTCTTCAAAGAGATAGAACATTACTGAAATTCATATGGAATAACAAAAAACCTCAAATATCAAAAAGCCTCATGACCAAAAAAAGAGAGAATGGAGGTATTACTATTCCAGACTTCAAATATCAAAAAGCCTCCTGACCAAAAAAAGAGAGAATGGATGTATTACTATTCCAGACTTCAAACTATAGTACAAAACCATAGTAATTAAAAATGCATGCTACTAGTACAAAAACAAACAATCAGACCAATGGAACAGAATTTCAGAGTGCCCTGAAATAAAACCACACATATATAGGCAACTAATCTTTGACAAAGCAGTGAAAAACTTGAATTGGAACAAGCACAGCCTCTTCAATGGTTCTGGGAAAACTGGACTAAGACATGCAGAAAAATGAACCAAGACACTTCCCTCATATGTACAAAAACCAACTCAAAATGGATAAAAGACATGAATGTAAGACCTGAAACCATAAAATACATAGAAGAAAACTTGGGCAAAACCCTCCATGAATTAAAATTCATAAATCCATTTCTGGACACATCTACAGATGGCAAAAAATGAAGGAAAACATAAACAGTTGGGACTACATCAAACTAAAAAACTTCTGTACAGCAAAAGAGACAAACAGATAAAACAAAAAGAAAACCAGCTGAGTGAGAGAAAATCTTTGCCCGCCACAAAAGTGATAAGGGTTTGATAACAAATATCCACAATGGACTCACACAACTTACCAAAAAACAAAACAAGAAGCCCAGTCAAAAAATGGGAAGAAGAATTTAACTCTTAAAAGCATTTTCGGTTACCATCAGAACATCTATACAACATTGAAATGCAATGACTTCAAAAAAGGATATTAAATCCACTATATCCATTAAAGATTGTTTTTTGATCTGCATTTCCAAATATAAAACAGAACCTGATTCATCTAGAAACTTTTTATTTATTGTTTTTTTGTAGAATCCCATGACTCCTAAGTAGGAATTCCAACCCATCATTTGAGTATTGTGATACATCTGGAGTAAAAGTAACTCCTACCATTTCTCCCATCATCATAAGATATTATTTATCTCAGAAATGAATATGCATTAACCAATAATCATGCTATGATTTATTGAAACATAGTTTGGACAAATAAAAGAGTAATATCAGTATTTTATTAGTACTGTTATATTAGTGCTAACAAAAACATAAATCTCTTTTATTTGTCTTGATTACATTTCTGAAAAGTAAGCAACAATCAGTCCTTCACCATATCCCTTCATTATCATCAAATAACTGAACAAATTCCATTTTCATCACTGCAGTGTACAATAAGAAAATGTAAGGCAAATCTGAGCCACCACTTGTGAACATAGCAGACCCTAGTCTGTGCAATATTTCTTGTTCTGTTGCTCATATGTGAACCTGAAGACTATGAGTATAAGGACAGGAAAATACCCCAACAGCAGGCCAATTCCAGAATTCCTACCAAGATTGTAATTAAAATGAACAAAAAGCAACCATTACTAAGCCTTTTGTTTTGCCTGGTAAGTTCAGATAAGTTTGAATGAAGACAGTGGAAGTAAGTCTGTCAGCATAGTTGACTTAGACCATTAAAGGTGGAGTGGGAGGAGTATCTCCTACCCCTCCTTAGTTATTCATACCTCTATCCCCAGACCAAGTAGAAACAGGGAACACTGAGTTATTGGCCGCTAGATGCAAAGTACGAGAAATGAATTCAGAGAAGTGATTTGCCCAGCCACAGCGGGGGGTCGGATGGAAGTATGAACCATGAGACAACTTTATTAACAAAAGAAAGGGGTATTTATAGGGACACAGGATGAGGGCCTGTTGAATTCCAAAGAAGACAAACAAACCTGAGAGACAATTAACATTCTAAAGTCTAAGAGTAATTGAGGAAGGGGGAGTGTAGGCAGGTGGTCGCTATCTCTGAATGGGAAAGCCAGCGGTGCCAGTACGGTCTCAGAAGTTCATTGCAGTTAATCAGTCCCAAGTTTTCTTATCTTGTTTGCAAAGATCTTTCTGGTTTGCAAATGGTGCACAGCACTGAGTACTTCAGTCAATCCCTGGATACCTTCCCAAGAGTGGCTGTTCTGTGACCAGGTCCTTTCCAGAGAGTTTCATATGAAAACCTGGCTTCTCTGAACTAGTTTTGCTAAGCCTAAGCACTCCAGAGACCAGACATGACAACTGTCTAGTGCAATGACATCTTGCTTTTACATATTTAGAAAGATTGTCCACAATTCCAAGGGCAAAGGGGTCATGACAGCTAAAATAAAAGGGAATCCTTTAAAAATCCTTTAAAAGACATAAAAAAAAGGTCTTCATATTAACAAAAGTTTGTGATAATTGATTGCAGTTGTTAGCAAACTCAGGGAAAAGCAAGGAAACTGGTACAACAGAATTTGCTTCATGAGCTATTGCCTAGAAAGAAGACATAGGTAGAATTAATAGTCCCTCCCCCATGGATTGAGGACCAACCAAATAAGCTGGTCAAGGGTTCAGTCATGAAAGACCCTGTTAGCTGTCCTTCATCCAGACCTTTCCTGAGAATAAGTGCCCTCAGAATATGTTTTGGCCTTGCAGAGCCTAAGGATTCCCCTAACCCCCAGAAAATACTTAAAAAAAAAACCTGAGCCTCCAATGGTGTGCAAGGTTTTATCAAGGTCTCTTTATAAGGAGCATTCAGTAAGAAAGGAGATTAAGAATTTCTTAATATAACAGGGACTATCTTTAACTTTTTGGAGTTCTTGTGAAAGAATATAAAGTTCTACATGGTATGGAATTGGGTTGGTCATAGAGAAAAAGTGGCTTTGTGCTTGTATGTTATGATACACAGGATACATAGCTTTATTCCAAACTATAGTCAGTCACAACAACAAGAAAGAATGGTTTTTTAGAAAGAAAAGACTCTTCAGCTGCAGGACAAGCATTCTCTGCCCACTCTATTGAGATTGGTACTTGGCCATTTTGACTCAGAAATTGATTTCAGAGAAGCAGATATTGGACTAAGAAAGATTTATAAATTCCATTTGGGCTAGGGAGAAGTATGCAGACATCAAATTCTTTGCACACCAAAGAATTTGTTTTGTTCCTAGGAGACAAAACAGCCCCTCAAGAAAAAAAAAAAAATCTTAAGACCTTTCAAACAAAATGGCCAGTGTCTGATTTGTATGTGAGGAAACAAACAGTTATCATTTCCATTTAACTCCTACTTTTACAGAGTTAAATATAAGAATCAAATTCTTAGAAAATATCTGATGAAAGGTAATTCCATGTCACAACTCTGTTGCTAAAGGTACACAGATTTTTCTGTGATATTTTAAAATAATGTCTGTGATCATTATTAATTATAGGGAACTTGACAAGGTACTCAGCATTGTATTAAATATTTACTCTTCTTGATGAATTTAAATCTTAAAAAGATGAGTTAATCTAACTTTTCTACTTACTTTCCCTGCCCCTCCCTTCTTCATCTTCTCTCTCATACCTTCACTTTCTTTCTAAATATATAGTCATTCATAAAACAAACCCATCAATCCACCAATGAAAGAAGCACATCTTTCTCTGCTTTTCACCCTGTCAAATAATTTAGACCTCTCCCCTTTTCTTGGCACTTTCCTTCCTTTTTTCACCCTTTCCTTTTCCATCTTCTCCTTCCTTTTCATGTCCTTTCCTCCCCTCCTTGACAATCAAATTTCTGACTATCCACATTCACCAATGTTGCTTAATATTTTTACATGTAATTCTGAAGATGAGACACTTTCCAGAACATTCACTAGCAAATCAAACTAAAAAAAAATTTTAAAGGTAGAGAAAGAAAGAACATCAGAAATGGTAAGTTGGCCTGATTTACACAATGCTGCATGCCAATGATGGGAAGCAACTGGAATCACCTCAGTCTTTCCTTCCTTTTTCCCTCCCTTCTTTCCCTCCTTCCTTTTATCTTTCCTTTCATCTTTCTTGCTTCCCTCCCTCTTTCTTCACCCCCTTTAATTCATTCATCCATCTTCCCTTCCTTCTCGCCTTCCTCCCTCCATTTCTTCCTTTCCTAACTGGTTGCCCTGTTGTAATCAGTCACAAGTCATGCCAGCAAATCATGCTTTACTAAATTCTGACAGTCAATTTGCTGGACTAGAGAGTTCTGGAAAAGACTTTCTGTGTGCAGTCAGGAATATGTGAGAACTTGGAAACTCAAAGGACAAAAATGATAAAGCATATAAACCAAGACTAACATGGCTAAATAAATAAATAAGTGAATAAGAATGGTGAAGGGGAAATATGGTTTCATTACGAAAGATTTTTGGGTAATAGAAAGCTAAAGAAACACTAGGAGAAATAGGGCAAAAGAAATTTAAGAACCACAAAGCTGGGGATAAAGTAGAATTAGAGGTAAAAGAAAAAAGACAGGATACAATCTGGAAGGTCAATTGATAAAATGTGTAGCAAGCACTGAACCAACACCAATCAATACAGCTCAGTATGAACCGAATCACAGCCTAATAACCACATCACATCCATTTTATGGTACTATCTATCACACAAACAGCAGGAAGCAGTGGCAATTCAACTTACTGCACACGCCAGTGAACTGGCTTCCAAGCATCGTTTGAAACGAACAGTGTGGCAGGAGTTGCTGTAATAAAGGCGTGAGAGAGAGGAGACAGCTCACAGAACAGTCGATGAGCTCCTCAACATAGAAATCTGGGATGAGATTGGGACAGAAGGACCAGAGAGAGTAATGAACACACACAGGAAGTCCTTGGAGCTTAGTGTCTCACATTCCCATTACAAAGTCTCGCTGGATACCGCCCAGCTGCATGATGGAGAAAGGAATCAATAGCAATCAGAAGCAGAAGGTGAGAGAGAGAAGGCTGGAGGAAACTTGAGGCATTGATAGAATTACGAAGAAGCAGAAATTTGTAAGCTAGTCAGATGTCAAAGCTAAGATGAATGGGTCAGTCACCTCCCCAGAATTAGTTGTTTTTTATTCAGACTGTATTTTGTTTCTCATATCACTGTGGCAGTTTGACTTTTCTCCTGACAAAGCAATACAAAATTTTGAATGAAGAAATAAATCTTGTCTTTTATTCCTCAAGTAAAAGTCACAGTGCATACTGTGCAGTGGGTTCAAAAGGCTATTGGCAGGTTCAGACTGTTTGGCCTCCATCTTCTTTCCCCTGGTCTTACCAGAGATTGCTCTTCCCAACCAACCAGGGAGACAGAGACATCCACCAAGCCTCTCAGCATGGTCACTGCAACGTGGTCACTTGGCAAATTTGCTTTCTAAGAGTTTTTCCTTTTATGAGTATGCAAACGATGGTTTCTTTCTGCCCCCACTGCTATCATCTTCTATCACAATCATATGTGCATTTTAATTTCCTTTCTTAGTAGAGGTGTCAGGTCTGTTAATTTCTGTGTAGAGAAGGGTGCACAAATACTTCAGAGATGTCAGTCAATTTGTGTTAGTATGCGGTTTCCTTAACTACAAAAAAAAAAAAAAAAAAGGCACAAACAGTCCTGCCTCAACATTTGCTCAATTATCCTAGGGAATTAACTATGTAAGTTGGTTAATTGAACAATACCTATATAAGAAACTAAATGTGTGTATGTTTATGAACAACTTCAAATGGCATATATTTTGATTTTAGGTTATTCCCACTTTTTATCAAACAAACAGTACATTAAGCAAGAAACTACTGAGGTTAATCTTTAAAAATGTAATATCATAAGCAAGAATGTTGTCAAGGTGTTTTTATAAAACCAAATTTAAAACCCAGAGCTGAAATACAAATTCCTGAAATTGCATTCTTTTATTCTCCAGGATTTATATTCAATCTCTAAATAAATATATTTCCCATAAATAACCTTTAAATATGTTATCTTCTCAGATGATTTTCTGTGTTTATTTTTTTCAAATCAAATCCAGTGGATTGTTTTTAAATGAGGCTTAAAACACCCCCAATTTCCTATTGTTTCATCAAATAACAGAACATGTGATCCTATAATCATCACCTTGAAACCCTCAAAGCTGTGTGTCTTTTTTACATGTGACAGCTTTTATCATAAGGCAACTTTGCAGGTTGTCACAGTTGAATGCATGTAAGTGTGATAATTGTAGACTGTATGGGAAGTAGATATATGCATGTATGAAATATCACAAATGAGATGGTAGAAGCTTTGTGAGGAAGATTGGAATAAAAGGTACAAAGGAGAGACACAGGGTAAAATTCTGTGGATGTACAAGGCACTTGGTAAGAGGTGAATCATGGTTGATGCCTTTCCATGCAGAGATTTAAACTCAGAAAAAGACTAAACCTTCAAAAGATGAAAACACAAGAGAAATAAGGAAATTAACATGAGTTAATTGGTTATTTAAAGGCAATTGGATGCCCAAGTCCTCAAGTCCTCTAATAAAGAACAAAGAAAATTATCCATAGGGCTAGAACAATGTCATTGTTGCAATCTCAGAACTAGACATCAGAAAAAAGGACTGGATTTGGGTAAATGTCATTCTCTAGTATAATGTGGTTCCTGGAGACTATCAACCAGTTTCCTTGATGTTACCCCCTTGCAAAATTATTTTGAATTAAAAGATACCCTTCATCTGCGCAAATACCACCATCTCATCTTGGAATTTAGAGGAATAATTTCATTCTGTTCAGGCATCTACATGTATTCAAAGACTTGTGATTTTCTGTGGTCAACTTTCTTGTAGTCTTGAGTGGAAATTTTAAAACTGAGAAAAAAAGAGACACAAATATTTCATCCAAGTGTAGTTGTGACATCTGTTTACTATGGAGAAAAAAAAAGATCATGGGAAGAAACTTTCAGGCATGAAAATCAGTCCTCACACAGAACTCTCAACTTTTTCCCTTCTGTGCTACTCAAAAGCCAAACTGCTGGAAAGGAGTGGGACTTCATACTGAAGTTTATGTACAGTGTGCTGATTTTTCTGGCAGCTAATCTTTGGCCAGGAGGATGCCAAAGGGCACTGCTCTCTGTGCTTTCATCTTGGGAAGACCTGCCAGCATTGTGGCAACAGCAACCACTTGTCTCACCAGAGGCTGTTGAGAAATTCTCTCAAGTACACACCTCATCATATTGTAAACCTCACCACTGGATTCACATACATAGTTACTCTTTTATCTAAGAATGCTGCAAGTATATCCAACAAATGCCAAAACTTTCCATGAATTTAATAAATTCTTTCAATTATTCTTTCCTATTATGTAAATTTTTTAAGTGTAAAGAAAAAAAATAGGTTTTAGGTGGTTTGGTGGAGGTTGAACAAAACATGGACACAAGAGAGTAATGATAGAGGGGTAATGATGCAGTTAAAAATTATATTGGCACCAAAATAGCCTGGTGGGCAGAGTCTCAAAGATCTGTAAGAGAAAATGGAAGCAGGAAGAGAGGGTGTATAGAAAGGGAGGAGCAAGGAGAGAAAGAAAGGAAAGAGAAACAAAAAAGGCAGACTGAGAGAACAGGTCCATGTGGCCTGGCCAGGGGAAGGCCCTGAAAGAGTGAGTTGGTGGTGGCGAGGAGCCGCATAGTGGGAGGGTAGCTGGCAGAGATGTAGCCAGTGTGAAGTCAGATGCCAGAATGGCACTTCCGGGGGGCTAAACAGGGACTGCTGAGGGTAGGTCTGGTGAATATGGCCAAACATTGTCAAAGGCAGCGCTAGTAAAGGAAATGTGTGGAGCCTCAGCAAGGCAGTCTATTTGGAAAGCTGATTTTGCATTAGTGTCTGTTGGAAAAACTTGAAGAGCCATAGAGAGACAGAGGAGCTCAGAACACTGGAGAGAGAAGAAGCTGGAGAAAGACTGGACTTTGCAGTGCCTACAAGGGGCACCATCTTGGACATGTTTTTGGAATATGGGGGCTAAATGGTAATTGGGGTGAGATAACTTGTGGCTTTGAGGACGTTTTGTTTTCCCTGTTGACTCCCCTTGTAAATAAAACGCTGTTGTTTAAGCTGCTTTTGTCTGGCAACCGCTACACATGGGTGATGCGAACCTGTGCTTGTTGGTTAGAGGCTTCTACCCCTTTTGTACCTGATTGCAGTAACCCAAATTTATCATAGAAAAAATTCCAACCAGTTACCATGTTAAAAAAGAAAAGGTATTACTTAGCAACCTATAGAATAGATGGATCATTAGATTTTCTAGGAGAAGGGGATAAGATTTGCTTAAGGAGTAGGCATTTTTTTTTGGAGTGATGAAAAGATTTAAGACTAGTTGCAGATAGTAATTTTTCAACATTGTGAATGTACTAAATGTCACTCAAGTGTTCACTGGTAAATTCTATGTCACATGAAAACCAGACCATTAAAAAAGTAGAAGGGAATTGAATATTCTGAAAGGGAATCTTTCTAAGTTCATGAGAAAATTTAGCTACCTGCCACATTAAAAAACACCATTTTCTTCTCAGTCACAGTTCTGCCGGCATCACACTTCAAGGCATGAGATATCAGCTTTCCCAACCCAGACAAGACTTGGCCTTGCAGTCAGTTAGTCAACAGTGACTGTTCCTTTGGGCCTGGCACTTGGCATTTAACATCTTCCTTTCTTTTGAAGCTCAGAAAACAATGGAAACACTGTCTTCCATTTTCAGACTTGTCACAACTCTGGCAAAAAGATCCCACGAAGAGTTTTTTGTTCAATGTACTGATTGAAGTGTGTCCAATTATAATTGATATCATGCTTTTCCTCAGACTGATTTATTAAATGACTTACATCTATGGATTCATTAAGCAAAACCTATTTGGAATTTCTCTAATCTGTCTCGCACAATCATTTGCCTCCAAGCATAGACACTTCCCATAAAAAGGAATCTATTTGAAAGATATGCATGGTATCACCTGGTATTTTATGAAGGATTCTCCAGAGAAGTAGTACAATAGCAGATAGATAGATGATAGATAGATAAATGATAGATAGATAGATAGATAGATAGATAGATAGATAGATAGATAGATAGATAGATAGATAGATAGATAGATAGATAGATAGATAGATAGAGAGAGAGAGAATAGTTATCATAAGGAATTGATGCATGAGATTGCAGAAAGCTGAGAAGCCAGTGAGATGGGGGAAACTGGTGGTACAGTTCCAGTTCACAGGCTGAAGATTTTGCTTTCTGTTTTTTAGGTGTTTGTTTTTTGTTTTTTGTTTTTTGGTTTTTTTTTGGTTTGGTTTTTCTGTTTAATTCATAGGCAGGAAAGGACCTATATCCCAGATCAAAGCAGTCAACTAGTAGATCTTCAATAGACTGGATGAGATCCACCCACATAGGAAAGGAAGGTTGGCTTGACTCCAGTCTACCAATTCAAATGTTAATCTCATGCAGAAACACCCTCACCAACACAGGGCCCACATATCCTGGGGCTTAGTCAAGTTGACAGATAAAATTAACCATCACACCTGGTCACAGAACTTTGGACTGAACAGTGGTTGCTCATAGTTCCAACACAATGTTTCATAGTTCCCAACACAGGGCGTAAAAAATGTCAAAACTCAAATATTTGTTAGAGAATAGGCCTTTTATTTACAAATTGGTTTATTAGGAAATGTGAAAGTAGTACCTAAATCAAATGAAACTTTAAAATAAATATAAGTTTTATTAGCTTTGGATGAAGGGTGTAAGTGCTTACAAAAAAAGGGGGGTATCAAAAAGCAAGGGAAGGGATCCTCTGGCATAGGCAGCCATATTAATGACTTTTTAGACCTGGAGAAGCATACAGAGATGGGTAGGTAAATAACTATATGAAAGAGAGTTGAAGTGATAAAGACTAAGAGTTGTTGTTCTCATTCACTGATAAAATAGCTAGTATAATTGGAAAATTTTTTCTACACCAAAGAAGGAAAACCAGGATTGAGTTATTTTCTCTTTTGTGTGTCATAGAGTTTCAAAGCATGGAGTGAAAAGTGCAGCAACTTAACTGAACAAAACAAGTTTATTATGCCATGGAATTCCAAGGAAGGTTTTAGTCTGTTATTTCTTTAGTTGTAAAATGAGGGAAGTTGTAACTGTCTCAGATTGTGTATGAGCTAGACACAGTGGCACGTGCCTGTAAGTGACAGCTTATGGAGTCACAGCTGGGACTGCGGATTGCAGTTTGAGTTCCACCCAGGACAACACAGGGAAACCATGTCCCAAAAAAATAGCTGGGCATGGAGGCGCATGTCTGTAATCCCAGCTACCTGGGAAGCTGAAGCTGGAGATTGCTTGAGTCTGTGGTACTACAAGCAATGTGAGCCTGTGGTTCCATGGGCAAAAATAGCAAGACCTATTCTCCCAAAAAAAATTAAATTAAATTAAAAAGATTGTGTACGGCAAATAATTCAGGCATTACTCAACACAGCTTAAGTGCTCTGTAAACTCAGTTCTTAAAAATGTGTGCATTTTAGAAATTTATCACACATGTGAATCAAGAATTCTCTTTCAGAGAATATAGAAGTTTTTGAAGACTTCAGCATTTCAAATATACAATGGGATGGCAGAAGAAGCTACATCCACAGGGTCACTCTAAGGCTAGAGTAAGATCCCAGGGAAACTACTGAAGGTTAATAACTTAATAAAGACAGCATGGCCACAAAGATCAGAAGCCATGTCCATAAACCTAGAGTCCTGATCAGAAGCATCACATGCCCACTCACATAAGGAAGGGCTTTGACAAGTTTAAGAGCCCCTTTCCTGCTGTAAAAAGAAGAAAACAGAAATGAGTATCACCAACATGTCTAGACATTAGTGGAAATAATGAATACTCTTCTAACTCTCAATCCTCAAGTAAAATTCAACATCAGTCATAGGGCCATCTCTCCTACCTGGCTCAGAACAACTCTTCAGCCTCATTCCACAGTTTCTTGGAAGAACAAACATTGTTTATCTCCTCCCTCACCCACCAAGATCCACCCCCAGACCCACTTAATTCCCTTCTACTTTAGTGTTCTAGTACTCAGTATGCCCAAAGAACCCCAGTTCACTGTCCCATACTGGCCATCTTTCATCTGAACATATTATCCCTGTATGTCTAAGGTCGGTCAGTAAAACTTTCAAGTAGCAAGTTTTCCACCTCTGTGTGGTTGGGTCAGACTCTGGGCCAAGTACAAAGAGGTAAGATCCATACCAAGGGTTTTACAGCTTCAAGAACAGGCATGATCTCAGAATTATCTATCTGCTCACTCACCTATACTGAAGGACCCTAGCAGGATAATTACTTGGAGAAAAACAGGAAATTTTGTTGCTGCTGCTACTGCTGTTATGTTAAATTCAGTTATGCCAAAGAAAAGAAACTATCAAGTTTTTTTTTTTTTGGGGGGGGGCATTTAACGTGACACAATTTGAGATAAAATAGAGAGCAAAGGGGACTGAAGGAATGATGAGGAGAGTAAAACAACACTCTGCACTCATGTTTGCAAGCATCTGAAAAGTTCTGATAAGGGGAAAAAAAGGTAAATCTAAAGCTACAGGCAGAAGGACACCCAAGTAAGCACACTACTCACACTACTTGCTTTCCTGTGGTTCTTTCCTTGTTTAGCAGAGGAGTCAAAACACACCCTCTGGTTCACAAAAGAGGGAATGCCATAATGTCCTACAGGTTAGTTGATAAACAACCATTTTTTACAATGTAGGGGGAGAGCAATAATGGTTTTTAATTGCCACATCATTTTGAATGGTTCTCCAGCTCTAATCTCAGTTGCAAAGCATTGGATGGTGTTATTATCGCCCCCTCATACACACAGCTTGCCTCCACAACTCCACCTTCTTGGATATGGCTCTCTGTGTACAACTTGAGTCAATTAACTTGTAATGCATCAAAGCCCAAATTTTGCTGTGGGCCTGTGCCAGCTTGAGTGAGCAACCAGTACCCTATTTTGTGTTGAAAATAATGCTACACCCCCTCTCCCCAAACACACACTTACTCTGTGTCACTGGAAGACTTAAGATCAAGGATGAAGTTTCTAGTATACTGATATATTTTTATTCAGGGCACACCACATGAAATAGAACACTCTGAGATTTTAAGAGAAAAATCTTTCAACAACCACATTGATTTTAAACAGTGTATCTTAAACATTAATGTTTGAGGTGGAAATCTTGTTAAAATTCAATATCTGATTCAGTAGAGGGTCTGCATCTCCATCACTCCCGGGAGGTGATACAGCACTGAAGGTCTCCAGTCACACTCAAGAGGAGCAGGTTTTGGCAGTACAAACCCTGAAAGGTAGACTTGTAGTTTACAGGAGGAGTGAGAGGGATGTTAATAGCACTTCAAAGAAACACAGATTTACAAAGATCTTTATCAACTGTAAGCCTGCAAGCATTCTTGAGATGTTTCAAAAAAAAATCACCAGGAAAGGAAAAACTGTATTCTCAGGTCAACTTCTGGTGTTTTCACATGTACAACCAAAACATAAATCTGAGCACATGAACCTTATCCACCCCTTCCTGAATGAGTCAGCTCTTCAATAGCAGGACTCTCATTCTGTCCTTACCACAAGAACAGGGAACAGACTGAAATTTGCATTTCCTCCTGCAGCTTCATTCTTTTCAAAATCTGGTGGAAAGAGGGAGTGATAAGGTACAGTAATCTAAAATCTAGTATAATCTAAAATCTCTTGTAATCTAAAAGCTATATTAAAGAAAGAGATTCACAAAGATAATATATATTGTCACTGATTTTATTTATAACAAAACATCCCATTTTGATTCACATGGGTGATCCAGCTAATCACTGGAAAATAGGGGACTAAAATCAGCAATTCTAAGTCCCAGTTTATTGTTCTGCTATCTACATGTTTAAGTGAGACTTTCCATTTTTAAATTTGCTTTTAGAAGAGTATTTTATCATTACAATACTTCACAGAAAAATAAGAGAAGGGGGTTCTAATAGAGGTTTGGAATGTCAAATATCTTACAAATAGAGAGAGGGCAAGACTGACAGTCCCTCATAGGATCATATAGCTATAAGCAGTAGGGAAATTTTGTCAATGTATACATCAGGTTACAGAACCAGGAAAAGAACTAAATATATTGTCATTGATGCTGGGATTGTAAATGGTCCAGCCCCTTTAGGAAATGTATGGAGGTTCCTCAGAACATTAAACATGGGTCTACCATATGATCCAATGATTCCACTTCTGGGAATCTACCCAAAGGACACACAAACACTAATTCAAAAGGGAATTTGCTCTCCTATGTCTATTGTAGCAGTATTTACAATAGTAAGGATATGGAAACAACCCTGTATCCTCAAAATAGATGAATGAGTCAAAAAACTCTGGTGCATTTACATTATGGAATATTACTTGGTGATCAAAAAGGCAAGATTGTGCCATTTGCAGAACCATTGATAGAGTTGGAAGGCTGAAATTGCAGGCCAAAATATGCAGGCTAAAATTAGAAGGAAAAAGATAAATATGGGACTGTCTCACTTATATATGGAATATAAAGAAAACTAACAAAAGGTGAAGAAAATGTCAAAACTAATAAACTGGCTAAAAAGTTAGAAAAAAAACAAATGATAGCAAGGGAGGGAGAAGTAAGACAGGGGATGTAGGCACACAAAAGAATATGGTGATGGGTCATATGGGTCATATGGTGATAGGGTGGTGTTAGTATGATGGGGATGACCCCAATGTAAGAAAAAATTATATAAAAAAGCAATTAAAGTATTATCAGTTAAGAATTATTGAGCTTATAATTATTACAAAGAACTAAATGAGGATATTTTTATTATTAAGCCAAACAAAACTGCAAAGAAATTATTTGAAGATGGATATAATTTTAAGGATTGCGTTGTCCCAACATCAAGGAACATAGCTCAGGATGTTCCCTCCTGCACAATTTATTTGTATTTGTGCTACAAAGTATAGAAAATCCTAGGGCCTGTATAGGACCAGGGAAGAAACTTTACAGAGCCCTGGTTCTGTGGGAAAATTACAACTTGACATATGAATAATTTAATTTATGCTGAATTTATTTCATGTTAAACTAAAAAACAAATTTCTTTGTCATTCTGCTCTTTTACATCGTTATTAAACATTTGGTACACCATTATTTCAAATGAAATATATGCTTTGAGTATCTTGTGGAATACTCAAAATACAATAGAAACATCCATTTCTAGATGGAAGAACAGATGCAGAAGTTAAAAACCAGTCCCTTCTCTCTAAGACACCCATGGACTCATTGGGTAGGTAGACACACACACGAGGAGGGTGAGAAAGCTGATCGTGGCTTGGGTATGAAATGACCCAGACTCAAATTTCCAAAGTGAAATGCTGTATAACTAACTGGTAAAAAATAAAGAATCTGACGCGAAGATTCTTTCAATTTAAATCCTGGTTCCACTTCTTACTATCTATGTGACTTTGGGTGAGTTATTTAACTTTTTTGTGTGTTAGTTTTCGTATTTGTTTAACCACATAAGAATGATACCTTCTTGCTAGAATTGATCCAAGGACTAAATGTATCAATATTTGTAAGCTCTTTGGAAAGCATCTGACTCAGAGTAAACACTACCGAAGTGTTACCTGATTTAATTACTGATTTGTGTGATTTCCAAACACTTCATTTATCACAGAATCTCCCCCCAGGACCTACCAAAAAAGAGAAGGGACTGTCCTTAAACAGATCCCATAGTTGGCATATGCCTGCTATCTGCCATGGTCTTGGGAACAGTGAAGCAGCTCACCCCCAAATGTCACAAAAACTTAAGAAAAATTTGTTCTGTCAATTACTATTTTCTCATTCCACCAACAATGCTAAACCAACTGCAGCAAACTTATTCATTGTATTTCCCAGCCCTTGCAGACAGCCTCAACCTAGTGGGCTTCATCTGTGACCCAAACTTTGGCAATAACTTTATGTTCAGAGCAGGGTTGATTTACAGTAGGGGGAAAAATAGAAGGGAGAAATATTAAAATAAAGTGCAATCATGTTTCTATTTAAAAGTGGTTACTGCCAGCACTATTGCAAAATAATGCTGGCCAGGGCCCAGAAAGCTGCACCTGCACGGATTCCAGCTGTAGAACTCTGGAACCCTCACTGTGATTGCTCAATAACTAGCCTATTTAGCACCACTGGCAAAAATTTGGCAAATCTTACACACACATACACACATGTATACTCACATACACTGACAGCTTTTGCCCCTGGGTCATTGAGATACCAAGCTATCCTGTTTAGCATGGTCAAAATAATATTCTTTTGGTATGGTTTTCAGAAAATAGTTTTATTTTCTAAATTGAAATTACATACAGGTTATAGCCAATTCTGTTGGGCTCCTCTGAAATCAAATGCCGTCTACTGCAGACAGCAATCAAATACTGTAAGAATGTCTACCCTTAGGCACAGGCATTAAAAAGAGAAGGTTTGAGACTCATGCATGCATACCCTTTGCTGAGGAACTGCTGATGGCAAATGTGGCAGCAATAATACCATACCATATCATACTGCCATGGTATTTCATCAACTTGGGGCAAGAGCAAGAGCTAATTTGTGAAAGTGAAGACAGCAATAGGAAGACTAGCTATAAAGTGTCAGTCCTACCACTTACCCTGTCAGCCTTGACCATGGTACTGTCTCTACCTCTGTATGCCGATCTGCACTGCAGGAATTAAAGACACTGTCCTACAGGGTCACAGAATTACATTGAAAAATTAATAAAAATAGACATAAGGGGAGTTAGAGACCACTCAGCACCTCACATGTGTCACCCAAGTTACTTAATGAAAATAAGAAACCACTTAAAATCCCATGAAAGTCATTCTGAAAATGTAGTTCCATTTTTCCTTCTTTATATGAAACAATCCTTGGTCACTTCAGAAATCAAGTATTTTCTCTTCCCAAATATTCCATACCCTGTTATGAAACACAAGACACAAATGAAATGTTTTTGTCCTTATACACATATATCTCATTTGTTAGGTTAGAAGTCATTTAAAAATCAATAATTGGTAGTGTAAAGGTCAAGAATTTCTAAAACTTACTGTAAGACTAGAGGGCAACTAGATAAAAGAGAGGTAACTTGAAAAGATAGACAGGAATTATGATAGGCTGAAATTGACTTGAATGTCTTTAAATCATTTCTTCTTTCAAGGTTCTATTGACAAATAAGATCAGCCATCTTAAATACCTGCACTTATTTCTTTTCTAATGTTTGTGTCCTCAGACAGAAAATAATAGTAATGAAGAACAATAATTTTAATTATTATTCCTAAGTGCTATGTTAGAAACATGCCATGTTAGAAAAACACACACAAAGAAGGGGTACATAACCTAGTTCTTTTAGGATCAAGAAAAAAATGTCTTGAAAAAAGAAGTTCCCAAACTGAGCCCTCAGGGAAGTAGTAATCCCCAAGAAAAGATATCTTTTCTGTTGAAATCAACTCTTATTTTCCTCCCAAAAAACTTTGCAAAATGGTCCCTTCATGCTTCATATAGAATTTTGTCCATGCACACCACTGAAGGAGAGGTCTATGGAATTTCTGTCTTCCTTGCCACTGCAGAAGCTTATTTTAATGACCCAAAATCGCATGGAGGGAAATGATCTAAGACTAGAAGTATAAACCTAGCAGCTCAAGTTGAAACCAATATTTTCAAATATACCTTATCAGATAATGACCACAACCTTCACCAGTTTGTTTAAACTGCCATGTCTCCATTCACCAAAGAACACAACTGTCTTGTTAATTTCCACTACATGGTACACGTCTGAGAATTAACTTGTATTTTAATGTGTTCTGAAAATCTCCCTTGGAAAGTATTTTCAAACAATGAAAGAACCTTTTTTAAACAATCCCTCATACCCGAACATTGTCAGATAGTTATTTTCATCTCTGATCTGTTAACCATTCTTCTACACATAAGTAGACACCCCCCCCCAAAAAAAAAAAACCCGCATGTTTGGACATAGCAAAGCCATACCCACACACACAGTGAGCTCAGAGATATTTGCATCGGTGGATACTGGATGTGGAAACCAGAAGCAGTACAAAAAAATTTCCAATTCCCATTTTAATTGCAGAGCTATTGCTTTGCATTGGATTGAGCAACCCATTTTCAAATCAGCAATCTTGGTGATTTTTTTTTTTTTTTCAGAAAGGAATTCATCATATTCATTAGTAAGTCAGTTACTTTAATTCTAGTCCCTGCTTTGTGATATTTCCCAATGTGCTGTACCATCGTCAGAATTCAATGTTTCAAGGACCACAAAAAAGAAAATTACCTAGAAAAGAAGTGAAATTTGGCTCTGACTTTCCCATTAGCATTCAATTCTTTTGAAATATGTGAGCCTTATCCATGTGTTCAGCTTATGAACACACACTCAGCCTACTAACCGAGCATCCAGAGTGAAACCCTGACAGCTACTATAAAGGTAAAAATAGGGTTACAGAATACATTTTCAAAGTTTCTTTCCAGTTTATTTTTTTTTAATTAAATTGGCACTGCCAAATTTAATGACAAGGCTACCCTGCTGAGTTTGGAACCCAAAAACCATTGTCTCCCTCTTTGCTCTAATGTTTCCTATAATGCGACTAATAACCAACCATCAGCAATAAATGCCTTGTCATCTCATTGTTGCACACAGCAATAGCTAGAGCAGTGATACTGACAAATGAACCTGCGTAATCACTTTGGATTTCTTTGTTACATCTCACAGTGTGAAGATGGCTTTTACTCAGCACGTCCCCCCAAAACAAACAAGCACTACTGCAGTTTCCCTCATCCATCTCTCCTTATTGTTGTCATTCATACCCTAGTACCACCCGCACTACCACCCATCTTCTTAGGAGAGTAAAACATCCCCAATCTTTGAGTTTATACCTTTGATATACGTCTCCCACTGTTCCTTTGCAAACTGTATCTCTAAGAGAGAAATGAAAAATTCAGAGAACATTGGAGAGAAAGAAAAGGAACTTTCTCTACTTTCCAGGCTGTTTTCTTTTGGAAAAAAAAATAAGCTCATTAAAATCCAGTTGAGTCTGACATTTTCCCTTTTACCTTTTCAATCTTTTTATAGTTTCAAATCATTAACTATCAGCATGAAGCTCAAAGGTAGCTCTCGCCATGTATGAAATGGTGACACATTTGACAATAATGCTTTTGAAGAGCCTGTCACATTCTCTCCCCAAACAAGTCTCATTAATGCTCAAACTGTCTTTCTTTTCTCTCTGATTCTTTTCTCCTGATTTCTCTCTAATTAGCTTGTTTTTTTATGTTCCCTTGTTCCACAGTTTGAGCTTGAAAAAAAAAGAAGGTGGATGTCATTTTCATGAACCCCAAGGCCAAGTTAATCAGCAGAATTAATGACTCTATTATCCATTAGACTGGGGTGGTGGTACTTAACTTCAAGCACCCAGTGTTTGCCTCCACCATGTCTCTTCATTTTGCTCTGACAAATGTAAACTTTTGCTCTCTCAAGAGTGAACTAGGAGATTCAACTTATTTGTACAGCACTTCTTTTTCCCTGCAGGGTAGGAATCAGGAGAAGTTGAAAATGTCACCACCTCTATCTGCTGTGACCTAGCTGAGAACTATCACATCATGAATAGAGACTAGGTAAAGGCAGTTTAAACGAACACTGGAAAAGATAGAAGCTCTTCCCTAAATGACTCACCATCATTAATTCCTGACTGCAAAATATTTCAGAGCTGCAGTGTCACAAAAAAAGGTCTCAGTATTTTTTAAAGTAATGATGTAAACTAATGACCTATTGAAATTGGAACTAACAGACAAGTAGGTTTGATAAATTTTAGCAAATGAGCATAATTGGCAGTTGAGTGATTGTTGAAATTCAGTTCCAAGAGCTAAATGGTCTTACATCATAAATTGTTTCCTCTTTAAACAAAATTTGAGAAATAACATCATTTTATCCTAAAGCACCAACATGAAACATATCAAATTTAATATTCAAAATGTTTTATTTTTGAAACAAATACCTAGAAAAATAAGAGTCTTCACATTTCATAATTCAACAAAAACATTCTTCATGGGAGTCTTTGACATAATTTGTCACTGATACAACTATCAATAAAAAGATGGAGAAGACAAATGTTTTTTTATCTGGATACGCATGTGACCTCCAAAGAGTAAAAGTCCCAACACCCTTTTAGAGAAATGACTCACTTTTCTCCCATTATAACTCCACTTTTATCTAATATAAAGAACTTCTGGTAATATTTGGTGGTTTAACCTCAGCTGCAGAGATTAATTTCAAAAACCTTCTTTTTAGATGAAAATCCTACTCCTGTTGGGTTTGAAGCATCTTGAGCCAAATAAAAATACCTAACTTATGCCTTCCAGTCTTTCCTTGTCCTTCACCCTCAATTTAGTCTACAAAATATACCTGAGAGGATATTGGCAAGAATGATAATCCTAACATTAACTTTATTCTTTTGCCATAGTCATTCATAGAGACAATGCCATTCTTGTTAAGTGGTCTCTCTCCCTATTTTTTTTTTTTCATTGTGAAGGGAAATCCTCAGGGCATTCAAAGAAAAGTTAAGTCAATAGCAGAACTCAAACTTTCAAGAAGAAGGGTTAGGAAAAATGACATTTCAATAGTTATTAATGAGAGTTTTTTGTGTTACAAAAGGGCATTTGCAATACTTGGAAAAGAAAAAAATGGATATTTACAATACTTGGAAAATATCACCTTTAGCATAGCTATTATCAAATATCATTTTAAATATGTTATCCAACTCTTTGATGTGGAGATAGTTGGCAGGTGTGAAAGAAAAGAAAGCATGTGAAAACAAACAATAAATGTTATTCACATGGCAAAAGGGCCCTTAACACTCTAAGGGTCACTGTAGCTGTGAGTTTTGTCCCAAATCAGAAACTCAAGGAATAAGAATTTTAATACCAACCTATTGTGCTGCCAATCTTTCAGAATGACTATGGGAAAGAGAGGGGTGGGCAGTGAAAAATAATTGCAACAACTTATTATCCTTATCTCTATACAAAGAACAATAATAGCATAAAGTAAACCCACATTATAAGTAAAATTTTTTAAAGTAAATGATTTTTTTTTAATTCTTAAAAAGCAAATAATAATTACAAAGATCCCAAGCAAACCAAAGAAAGATTAATTTCCAGGGCATGATTCAAAAATTTAGACACACACACACACAGAGTTGTATTTGTGCTTGTATATGTATTAATACTTTGTCACAGATAAATACCCACTTGATCCCGCATCTCATTTCTCTTGCTTTTGCACAGGGAAAGCAATATAGCAGACTTTGGGTGATTTCTGAAATGCCTTTGTTTTAGGTTCTTCTCCTAAATGTTCTCATAGCATACTCTAGCTATTTTATCCTAATATTTACCATATTACCCCCACTAAAAATATTTACCCCACTAAAAAGCAATGACAAGAATGAGTTGACCTGTATGTACCCAGTAGAACTGATAGGGGGCACCACCCACCCCAGGTGTCATTGTGTCTGGTTTAAGATTGCAGATTTCAAGGAATATATGTTAAAATGTGAGAATGGTCTTAATTGGAATTCCCTTTCAGAAAGATACAAGGGGGAGGAAGAAGTGAAACAGGTTTTTTCTTTGTAAGGTGATAATTCAGTAGCTGTTCGTGGAAGGCGGAAAAACAGAAAGAAGATATAAAGAGGGTTGAAATAAAGAAAGGAGGATTTGATAGATTCAAGGAGGAGGGATTAGATGGAAATTCAAATTCTGATTTGGGATGCAGATCAATCATTTTGTGGGATAAAAATGTGAGCTATGAGCTTGGCCATGGGGCCACAAGGCCTGGAGCCTGCAGCCTTTGGCTGGCCCAGTCTAGCCACATGTGTGCTAAAGGCAGTTAAGGAGTTTGGAGATTTGAACTCTGGGTTGGAGTTTGTTTTGCTGAGTTGATCTTGTGTCTGGAAGAGGTCATGCAAAAGTTAGGCCTGAAAAGAAAGTGAACTTTGCTGGGTCTGGTACCATGAGGTTTCTTCTACTACCTGAAGGAGGACAACAAGGAGAAGACAACATGGAAGAGAAGGAGCACGCCGTGGAAGAGAAGGAGCTCGAAGATGTCTTCGAGCATCTGGAGATGAACTCTGACTGGTTGACTTTTGTGAGATGATCAGGACTGAGAGACTGAGGATTTTTAGGCAATCTGGGAAAGGACTTTGGACGATGTTGAGAAAGGTTTTGGACAATGTTAATCGAAATTTTACTTACAGCCAAAAGGTAGGCCAGTAGTAGGTTAACAGTGAAAATGCTAATTAACAGTTTGGAGCCTGCTTTGTAGAGAGAAGCAGGCATAGGTGTCTAGTTCAAGTTAAAGGTAAACGCTAATGAACAGCTTGGAGCCTGCTTCCTAGGGAGAAGCAGGCAGACGTATGTTCAAGTTAAAGACAAAAATTTTTTTTTTCTTTCCCCCGATTTCAGAATTTCTGACCCCTCACTATAAGGAAGTAATTGTAGAATACACAATGGGAAAAAATCAATTTTAGATCATATTAGTAGTTAAAACTTCATTCCCCTTATAGACTCACCCACAATTACTTCCAGATTACCTGGAAATCTAAGCTATTTCTCAGAATGTATACAAGTAGAAGGGTATTTTCTTGTTATTTTGTTATAAAGTTAATGGGAAGAATTCAACTTCAGGTCAGATATATTATCTTACTGACTGCTTTTTTATTATTTATGATTCTTTTTAATATTTAAAGTGTTACTAATGCAAATGAAAGAAAATATTCAGATATCTGTGCTCATAGTTTATTGCAGCATTACTCACAGTTGCTAAGACATGGAAACCTCATAAATGTCTGTTGGTGCGTGACTGGATAAGAAAATGTGATGTAAGTGCATAAGTAGATGATAGATAATGAAATATTATCCCACCTTAGAAAAAGAGAAAAAGATTCTACATTTGAGATAATGAGGATGAGCTCAGATAATATTATACTTACTAAGCAAAGTAAGCCAGGCAGAAAGAAAATAACTGCATAATCTCAGTTTTGTGTAGAATCTAAAGAAATAGGAGAGAAAAAACAGAAGAATGGTAGTTTCCAGAAGCAAACAAAGAGAGATTTGATCAAAGGGTACAAAATAATATAGGATGAATCAAGAAAACCAAAGACTACAATTTATATCTTTCACTAAATATGTTAAATATTGGCATTTCCCTTTCAAAAGTAGATTTCAGATGTTTTCATGACATTAAAGTATGGTAACTATGAAAGAGGATATGTTAACTAATTTGATTCTGTCCTCTTATTATATACATACATACATGTATGCATATATACACAAATATATTGGCATGTTGGCTACTCTGAATATATGCAATTGTGATTTTTAACAATGTGATAAAAAAAGAAAATTTTCAACATTTTTAAATTAAGATTTTCCCAATGCCAGAAGAAAAATAAAAGTCCATTGCTTACTATATTTGGGTAAGAGTGTGCTCAGCCCTATCATAATTCTCCACATTATAATTCTATCAACAAAGTCACCATCCATGAGTAAGTGACCTAGCATCTCTGTGAGGATGAGATACTAAGAATCTGTCCCTCAGGGGTGTCTGAGAACTGTCCAGAAATATAGAGCACAGTATAAACCACCAGTACTTGTGTAATCCTTTCTCCCACTTCCTATCTTATATGACCAGTGGGGAAAGAATAAATGAACTAGGCAGAATAGAAAGACTGTCATAAAAAAACATAAATTGTCAAAATAACAAGAACATGTGAATTATTTCCTCTCATTCTAAATAATTTCCAATTATTCAAAAGTAAGACATTTAGTTTAAATTTCTCTGGGACTCCAATTACTTACAAAGTAAATAGTTTTCTGAAATATTTTGCTGAATTCATAGCATAGACATATTTGATTAATTTTGGGAGAGGGTTTGGAAACCATTCAGATACTATGACTCATAGCACATTCATGAAGGCAAAAAGGAAAAGATATTATTTGAAAGTACAGGTGCTGGTTATGAAAAAGAAAGATGACAAAATTACATCTACTTTCAGTTTTCTCTGTAGTTTACTCTTCTCAGAGAAAGAGTATTCTTTTATGTTCATTTTTATTCCTTTATCTCTCAATAATATCTAAAATCATCTACTCTGTGAAGTCTCTCCTAAAAATCCTCCTTAGTCAAACCAAATCTAATACAACAAATATTTTCAACACATTTATAACATACTAGTACAAAAGCATTCTGTGCATTCCTAGTTAGAATATGTCTCTAGAACTTTACTTTCACAGTACTTAGTAAAAGTCCATTTCCTTGTTTCTCTTTGACTAAATGGTACATTCTTTCAAGTCAGAAACCAAAACATATTTGTCTTTGATTTCCTCTTGCTCAAACTCAGTGCCTGACACCTCATTGGAAAGAAGAGTGCTAATGTTATCGAACAACAAAGCATTGTGTATTCAATTTTATGTAGGTATATATCAAGCATTGGACAGAGACCAATATCATTCTCAAGCAAAGGGAAGCTAAATAAAGTATTAGCAAGTTGAATCTAGCACTATACTGAAAAAAAAAAGCAGTGAGTCATTATTAAATGGTGATCACCTCAAAAATACAATGGTTTATTATTAATTCACTGTATTAAAAGGTCAGTGGAGAAATATATTATCAATGCTAAGAAAATATTTCATAGAAAGTTGAATACATAGCATAATAAAAAAATTAAACTCAAATGCAAACTTCATGATTAATTGAATCTCCAGGATCATTCCTATGAAAATCAAGAACAATATAAACAATAATTTCTGCTATTAACTCTATTATTTAGCACTCATGTATGGAAACAAATAAAAGTTTTTAAAAGACATAATTATGAGAAATGAAGAGAGCACAATTGTTGGTTTTAAAATAAGATGTTTTTGTACCAGAAATTAAGCAAAAAATTCAACTGAAAAAATAGAAAATGAGAAATTTAATTAGATTCTTTTTTTTTTTTTTTTTTTAGGACTAGGTCTTGCTATTTTTGCCTATGGAACCGCAGGCTCACATTGCCTGGGATACCACAGACTGAAGCAATCAGTTTCCCAGGTAGCTGGGATTACAGATATGCGCCACCATGCCCAGCTATTTTGGGGGGACTAAGTCTTGCTATGTGCCCCCGGAGGGACACGAACTACGATCCCAGGCCCCAACCGCAGCTTCCTAGGCTGCCACTTACAGGCATGTGCCACCATGCCCTAATTAGATTATTCTTCAGATATTTAATTTGTAGTCTTAATTCTCCCAAAAAGCTTAACTATACTGACTGCATGAAGAGAAATGGAGAGAAAGAATAATAAATGAAGAGAAATGAAATTTACCTAGGTCATTATTTCTCAATGCTGTCCTGAGAGAAAGAGCATCATTCAAGAACTTGTTGGAAAAAAATACCATGTCAAAGTGTGCTTGGGTGATAGGAGTCCTAGCAACTACACCTAAGGGAGGAAATCTTATACTGTAAAAACACTGGCAAGGATGTAAAAAAAATGGTACTTCAATAAAAAACAAAGGAGAAAATTCCCACAAATACAAACTTACATATATAATTATAATTACATACAGTGTCCAATCTCTAGCTTGATAAATTAAAAATTCTGTGGGAGGCATACAACAAGGGAGGGGGGAAGAAAGGGGTCAAAACAAGGGAAGGAAAAGCACAGGGACCGTGGAGATGGATCATGGGTGACGTGGTCATGGGAGAAATACGGAAACCTTTCCTGAGGGGAGAAATCAAATACTGTCCAAAACTGACCATTGATATATGAAAATAACAAAATAAATCAATAAGAACAAAAAGAAAAACCAATTCTGTGAGTGAGGTCCTGCAAGCTATGTTTTTAAAGGTCTTCTTGAGAGTCTGATGATTATCAGAGTTTGACAACCACTGCCTTCCTAGCACTGCTTTTCCTTGTCAAGAGAATGGGGCAGTGAAAGGAAATACACTAAACTGAGGAGTTATTTTACACCATTAAGAGTTCCTGCCCATGGTTTCCAGGTACCTGGGGCTCCCCATTTGGTGCCATCAAGACTCCACTCTTGAATGACTGGAAATGACACAGGCTGTACAATGGTCCTCCCCCACATGCTCTCTTATAAAGTAACAAATACCCTAAGAGGAAAATGAGCTCACAGACAAAAGTAAAAAGCATCCGAGGATCTTAATTATTTTCAAAGAACAAAGTATAATGGTTGAAAATTACAATCAAAGTAAAAGTATTGCAACAGGCATAGAATAGTAAAATTGGCCAATTGATTATACTAAAGAAATGAAAGCATCAGAAACATGAAACAACACTTCATTTTTAGTAATTTTATATAAGACTAAAATGATTAGAATGAGTAGCACAACTGATAACATAAATGGCAACATGAAAACAAATGAGAAATGTTAGTGAGTGTAGACAGTTTCCCGAAAAGGACAAGAAAAGGCAAAGATAGAAAAATATTTTTTAAATGTAACTGTGGAAGATAGAGGAATGGCAAAACTAAGATAATCAAAGTTTCAAAAAGAGGGAAAGACAGAAAATTGTAGTGATTCTGTCAGCAATAGCAAGCAATAGCAAGAAGGAAAAAAATCCTGGGAAGAATTTAGAATAGAAAGGTCCAGATTTCTGCTTGCAGGCATGATGGTATAACAAGAACATTTACCCTCTCATGATAAACAACCCCCAAACAAACAAACTTTGAAATAGTCTTCAGACAGTAGAAAATAAACAGTAAAAGACAAAATTCTTAAGAGAGGGGACACAAAGAGTTGACCCTACGATTGCCCTAACATTCTGCAGAAAAGAGTATCCAGGGTGCAACACAGCCAGGAGAACCTGAACAGGCCTGTCAGCTCTTCTAAGTTGAAGGAATAAATCTGAAAATTTAGGGACATCAAGGTATTTAAAATGTGAAAGGCAAATACCAGAGAAGAGGCCCTGGGGAGCTACAGCAGTCCCCACAAACCTTTACTAGAGCACAGATGAAGGAGGAAGTGAAGAAACAGATGAGGCTGGGGAAGAAACCACAAGGAAAACTCCTTATTCACAGGCCACCGGGAAGATTCATGCCTAATATCTAAAAGAGAAAGACCTCGGGATACTTGAGCATGGAGTGTTCAAATGGTTCTGCCTCGAGAGTGTAGTTTTTGCCCTGGATTCCTGGCACATAACATCAAAAACTCTTGTAATGTGTTGAATGATAAGGTGTCACTGATATGGTCAGACTGATATGGGTGACAGGAGTCAGGGGTTTTCGAAATGGAAAACTGTCACCAGAAACATCCTGGTGTGGTATTAAAGGGCTGGATTTTCATTGCCTGCACTCTAAGGTGTTTGGGCAACTGGAGGCTGAGCGGTCACAGACCTGTGAGCTAATCTACCCATGCCTAAGTAGTGATATTCAATAAAAATTGGTCAAATTCAAGCAAACACTTTACCAGGGCAGATTTACAGATGGCTAGTAAATACATCAAGCAAAGCTTACCTTCTTACAGAAATGTAAATTACAGCAGCCACAATAAGATATATACTACACACCCATTAGTATTTTAAATTTAAAGGGGAATTTAAAGTTTATTTTGACTACACCAAAATAAACTTAATAGATTTATGTCTTAGAAACCAAGAAACAGTAAACAGAAGACTCGTAAATTTATTACAAAGAATAGAACCTCTCCTTATAAAGAAAAAATAAAATCACTATAAATCTATTTGAGAAAAAAAATCAGGCTAGGTAAAATATTTACAAACGTATAACAATTGGTTATATGAACCTGAAAACTCAACAATTCTTACAAAGAATTTTTTAACTTGAAAAAGAAAACCAAAAGCACTCCCAATCCCCCAGAAGAAAACGTGATCAGAATTAAAATAAAAAGATGTTTTTTTCTCAGTTAATATCAAAGAAATAAAAGTGCAACTCAATACCATATAAACTGGCAAAATTATTAACAAACCTGAAATATTCTGCATAAATGTTACATAATGATTTCAATTAAAACAGACATTTATTCAAATACGGATTCAAAATTCCACCTAAATAACTTGAAAAATAGAGTTCAAAAGTATTTCCAATTATTGTTCTATAAAACCCGTGGGCACTAAACTGTTTATTTTATGGAAAAAATGTTGCCAATTGTTTAGGGAAATAAACTCATTTGGATAAAAAGTCAATAATATTATTTCATTTATTTAAACAGCAAAATTAAGCCAAATATTGCTAACTAATATTTAGAAGCACTTTTTGTGATTAATAATCATGTAATGGGAAAGTTGTTTAGCATATCATAAAGATCAGATGCTTAAGACAAAAACAAATTGACCACATAAAACTAAAAACTTTACACAAGAAGAAAATTAAATATAATGAATATATCTTAAAGGTAAAAATACAAACTGGGAAATAATATCTGCAAAGCATATGACAAGGGGATATTATACTTATAACATACAAAGATCTCTAAGAAATAAATTAGGTAAGAACATAATATGACAAGAGTAAGCAATTAAACTAAAAGGAAAAAATTTTAAATGGTCAGCACTCATGAATAGATATTCCTTCTTACTTAAACAAAAAAATATGCAAATTCAAGCAAATATATATCATACTGGTAGATTGGCAAAGGTGGAAAATGTCAAAATCTCTATTGATTTTGGAAATGGAATGGGAATATGAATGGAATGGAAAACTAGGCACTTAACATTTGCTGATAAGAATTTTAATTCATATGCTTTTTGGCAGGCACCTATGCTGGAAGGACAAAAGAAAAGGAGGAGTTTAAGGAATAAGCAAGAGAGAGAAGGGAAATTAGAGAGAAAGGAAAAAGAAAGTAAATATTCTTCTCTTAAATATATTTAACTAACTCATGGGATAAAAGAGGTAATACCCTGCAGTCATTAAAAATAACGTGGACTCTTTTGCCATAAATAAATGCTCAAAGTATGTATAAATGCATACATATTATATATAAGGGCATATATATATGTATGTATGCTTATCTAGAGAAAAATGATTCTAATCACATAATATTGGATGTGCAGGTGTGAGAGTGTGTGTGTATGTGTGTGTGTGTTTGTGTGGGTGATTGCATGAAAAGTCATTGTCTTTTGATGGGAAATCCATGTGATTATTTTTATATTGTTTAGTTTTCTAATACTTTGAATTTTTTAATGAGAATGGTTTAAAGTAATAAGGCTATAAAACAACAAGGTAATAAAGGTACTTTTTAGCTATGACTTATCAAATAAAACAAGAAGGTTTAGTATTATGTGACAGTTAATTTATAATCACATATATAGGTACTTAAAAACATCTCTTTGAACAATCTGTCTACTAAGTCCAGTTTCTTCATTC
>PVHY01005708.1:57725-80887 GCA_004024945.1 Uropsilus gracilis | reverse complement strand
GTTCAAATCTGCAAACTCCTTAACTGCTTTCAGCACACATGCTGCCAGCCTGGGCCAGCCGAGGGTTGTTACAGGCCCTCGGTGGCCACATGGCCAAGCTCACATGGCTCACATCTTTACAAGATGGCCGATTCCCATCTCTCCTCCACTGAACCTCTCTCTCTATCCAGTCTCCATATTCGAATCTGCATCCCCCCTCAAATCGAATCCTTCTCTTTGTTTGCACACCCTTTATATACCCTGATTTCCCGCCTTCCAGGAAATCTGTTTCACTTAGACTATTTCACTTCTTTCTTCCCCCTGCATCCCCCTGAAGGGAAATTCCAGCTAAGGTTATTCTCCTATTTTAACATTACCTGTCCTTGAAATCTGCAATCTTAAACAGGAGACAATGGGGGGGGGGCACACCCTATCAGTCTCACATGCACTGGTTCTCTCAATATTCCATCTCTTGTATCCTGCTGAGATGTGTGAGCTGGACATTAACCTGGTCCCTCACCCACTCTATGATGGTTTTTGTATTATTTATGTTCTTCCTCCTCCTGAAGATGAGCTGGAGTGAGGGTGAAACAGAAGGGGCTTCCTGCTTCCACCCCCTGCCACGAGCTGGTACCTCCCTGCATGAAGGTGGGATCCAGATGGCCAGGCAGGCACAGTCCACAGCCCCCTTAGGGTGGGAGCTTGGCCAACCCATGCCTCAACTCTCCTGGCTGGCAGATGCTGCCCCATGCAACTATCCGCTAGTGGGTGGGGCTAAGACCCCACCCATAGCCCTCTCCCAGGCTCTCCAGCACAGGAGGCTACCTGGGGTTCCTCATTGCCTTTGCTTCCTGCTGGAAAAGGGGCTCCAATGGCCAAGGTCCTTGGGCATGCAAGCAGCCATGTGGCTGCTTGCTATCAGGCCTCTAATATAGATCTAATATACATCCTGCTGGTTCTGCTTCTCTGGAGAACACTGACTAATACAATAGGTCTCTTTGGAGCAGGATGGAAAGTTGAAACACCAGATATGGATGGTTGGTAAGCCCACCGTCTGCTGTCTTTACAGTCTGCTCTAACCACATTGATGTTGAACATCACAGTGTTCTTTCTCGGCTCTGAATCTGAATCTGGGCATGTATGTGGCCATCCAGGCCTCATCCCTGCACTGATGCACTGAAAGGTGCCAGCGTAGGCTGGGGTGTGGGTGGGGGTGTGGGGGTCAAGACACCATTCTATTTCACTCTCACTCCACTTAGTCCTCAGGAGGAATAAGAGCAGCACAAATACTACAAACACCAATAATGCACACACATCTGGGCAGGACACAAGAGACGGAATATTGAGAAAGCCATTGCTTACAGGATTGGAAAACATCCATGGTGACAACCTATCACAGAATCACACCTACTGTCTCACTGGGAATGGATGAGCCAAAATCCTATTTCTGATATGCTATCTAAGAGTGCAAGGTTCTCCTTCCCAAGGGGAGAGGGAGGCCACACAATTGGGGCATTGTCTTCACTGCAAAGTCACAAACTGAGGGAGAGAATATGATCTGCCTAGGCCATTGCAGATGCCTGTTCCCACTGAGAAACTTCTTTATTGACAAAGGTTGGGGGCAAGGCCCCCTAAGCCATAGGCCAGAACTATAAGGCAAAGAAGCAGCAGAATGGCAGAGAATGGATTGGAGAAGCAGCCAACAATGAGAAGACAGTGACAGACCTCAAATAAGCATGGACTGGCTGCCCAGCACAAAGTTAAGACCAAAAACCTACCAGTCATGTCCCAGGAACACAATCCCTCACCCAGCAAAAGGACACTGCCACAGAAGAGGAAGAGACCAGTGGACTTCACATAGATCAACAACAAGGAGAGAGGGGTCTGAGGGAATGGAGGTGTTGGGGAGGGGGAGGGGGAGGGAGGAAGGTATTCCCACAACCATTTACCCATGCTGTTTAAGATATTTAAAGAATTGGCCGGGCATGGTGGCGCATGCCTGTAAGCGTCAACTTAGGAAGCCACAGCTGGGTCAGGGATCACAGTTCAAGTCCCACCAGGGGCACATAGCGAGAACTAGTCTCAAAAAACATGGTGGTGCGCACCTGTAATCCCAGCTACCTGGGAAGCTGAGGCTGGGGATTGCTTGACTCTGTGGTACCCTGGGCAATGTAAGCCTGCGGTTCCACAGGCAAAAATAGTAAGACCTAGTCTCAAAAAAAAAAAAAAAAAAAAAAAAAAAAAAAAAAAAAAAAAAAAAAAAAAAAAAAAGATGAAGTAGATACTGGATTTTTTGAGAAGGAAGCTTGCATATGTTCGGATTGTTGAATAATATCTATTAAATCAAGGAAAAGAATAAAGTTGGAATCAAATTAAGGAGCTTTCATTTTATATATACTGTTAAAATCAAGAGATCATCAGGGATTGGGACAGATAGAGAAGAAACAGGTTGAGGTACTCCGTCCATTTGGATTTAGAGATGAACTACTAGCAAAGGAACCTGATAAAGAGCAGCCTGTGATGTAGGAGAAACACTGAATATCATTCTAGAAACAAAGGAAAG
This sequence comes from Uropsilus gracilis, assembly GCA_004024945.1. Classification (NCBI taxonomy): domain Eukaryota; kingdom Metazoa; phylum Chordata; class Mammalia; order Eulipotyphla; family Talpidae; genus Uropsilus; species Uropsilus gracilis. Next base: position 78,345 of record PVHY01005708.1, on the reverse strand, counting down.
AGTATGCTTCAAAGAGAAGAGAATAATCAGCTTTGTTCAATTCCACTGATAAATCAAACAAGATAAAGACCAAGAGTTAATAATTGATGGGGCGATAAGAGCAAAAGTTTTATTGCAGAGGGTTTAAGAGAGAGTTTAAGAAAGGAAAGAAATTGGAGGCAGCAAATCTAGATAACTCTATCCACAGTTTTATTCCATCAAAAGACCCCAGAGAATTGGGGTCAATAAGTGGTATGGGATGTAAGTCAAAAGAGATGTTTCTAAGGTTCTTTTTAAAGAGACATTATAGCAGACTTGTACACTAGCAGTAATGTAAGGGCAAAAGATTGATGACATCTTAGGGAGAGGAAGTAATTGAAGGAGATAAGTCCTTCTGTATGAGGGGGAATGAATGGGCTCCAGTGAGCAGGTAAAAGGCTTTGTCACAGGTATGGAGGGGGTATAGAGCGTTGGTCCATGGCAGCAAGAGAAGACAGACAACATGGGGACAGGTGTGGATAGGCAATCACATGAGGTGGTAGGAACTCTTGCCTCACCTTCTTTTTCTGAAATGAGGAAAAGTTCATCAAAACAATAAAGATTAGTGTTATGCTCAGGGATGATCAATTATAGCCTTGAACATATGAAACAGTTTTCTAGGAGGTAGAAGTAAACTAGAGAAATGCAGTAAGGGGCTCAGGGAGATTAAGGTTCATGAGAGGATAAGTTAAGTAATCATCATATAAAGTACCTGGAAAAGTGCCTGCTGCATGAAAATAGCTCAATCATTGTGCATAATTTGCTATTGTTATGATTATGATTAATATATCACAGTCCTTGATCTTAAGAACTTTTAAGCAATCTTAAGAGAGGGGAGAGTGATTTCATATTAGCTCCCCATTATTGTTCCCTACCACAAGGCCCTGCTTTTAACTATACCAGGATTTGTCTACTGATTTAGCTACTTGTACTGGGGTTGCTGTGTCAACTGGGGGTGTCTGGGGGTGCCACTCACACAGTGTAACTCAAATGAAGGTACCTAGCAGTCTTAAGGTAGACACAGGAACCAATCAGGTTCTTTCCTCTCTATTGCCATAAAGAGCTGAGAGAAAGAGAGCATTTTCTTTTCCTGGGTTCCCTCTAAGAGTTTCATTAGAGATGCTTTACGACTCTCTAGTAAATGCTTTCAGTTAATTTCTGATGTATCTCCAACTGATGCTCCTTTTTTCTTTTTTACAACAGACTGACTGATGCCCGCAGCCCTTTTAATACACACTCATTTGCTGTAGGGTTCTTCTTGTTTTCTCATTTCTGTTCCTATCTGTTGATTTATATGGTTACCAAGTGTCAATTATGTTTGTTCTCAAACCTGTTAATGACACCTGTTCTTCTTGTAATAATATAATGTGACATCTGCTGTTTAAAGAAGTGACATAGAAGTGTGGAAATGAGTTGTGCCTATGAAAACAGTCAAATGCATTGGGAAGATGATAAAAGCAAAGGATTATATGGAATAAAGTTGTTCTCAATTTAAGTGTAGGCAAAAAAAAAAAAATGTGGCTGTGCATGGTGGTACATGCCTGTAAGCAGCAGCCTAGGAAGCTGCGGCCGGGGCCAGGGATCGCAGTTCAAGTCCCACTGGGGGCATGTAACGAGACCTAGTCTCCAAAAAAATATAGCTGGGCGTGGTGGCACACTCCTGTAATCCCAGCTACCTGGGAAGCTGAGGCTGGGGATTGCTTGTGTCTGTGGTACTCTGGGCAACGTGAGCCTGTGGTTCCACAGGCAAAAATAGTGAGACCTAGTCTAAAAAAAATAGGAAGGAAGGAAGGAAGCAAGTTGGAAGGAAGGAAGGAAGGAAGGAAGGAAGGAAGGAAGGAAGGAAGGAAGGAAGGAAGGAAGGAAGGAAGGAAGGAAGGAAGCAAGTTGGAAGGAAGGAACAAAGCAAGTTGTCCCCAAAATTTAGATTCAAAAGCATCCTTTACTTTCCTCTCCACTACAGAAACAAAAGCTGGGAATGATAGCTAATACATTAGGGAGGGGTTTATGTAAGAAAGTTTACTCAGACAGCTAATCAGAGGAAAGTTGGCCCTGCATCAAAAATTTAGTGAATAAATGTACATTAAAATGTTTTAAATTAATAGAATGCTTAAGATATGCACATATCATTGTTATGGTTTTTTAATGTAATCAACTTTTTAACTTACCTGCCAACTCTAAGGCCTGCTCTTATAGGATAAAAATAATTCCATAGCAGCTTTTGAAAACTCTGTTCTAAATTCACCATGGGGCAAAATATAGATAGTAAAGGACATTGTTAAATAGATGGGCACCTTAACAGCTGGGTGTGGTGGTGTGCATCTGTAATCCCAGCTACCTGGGAAGCTGAGGCTGGGGATTGCTTGAGTCCGTGGTACCCTGGGCAACGAGAGCCTGCGGTTCCACGGGCAAAAATAGCAAGACCTAGTCTCGAAAAAAAAAAAAAATTGATGACACCAGAGTAAATATTGAATGGAAAGGAAGTCTTGGGTCAAGGTCTAGCCTGGAGTCCAGCTTACACGTGAGGCCAGGAAGGATTTTTGCTGATGCTCTCTAGGTGAGTTAAGTGGAAAACAAATGGTTTGGAAGAATTTATCTTAAGCAGGAAATGTGTTTCCAGGCATGGTGTATAGATGTGGGAATTGGTAAAATAGGCAGATCACTCTACAGTCAGGACTTACAAGACATGCAAGCAAGAGCAGCAGAGTTGAACACTAACCTTAAGGAAGATGCTTCTGCTGCCTGTCTATTTTATGTTAATATGGCCTGGGTAGTCCTGGACCTCTAGCTGCTATCCAGAGCAAGAAGGATGTTGAAAGCCTCCAGGTGAATCCTGACACAATTTAAAAAAAGAGTTAGAATGCTGCAATTAATTCACATTGTAAAAGATTCCAAAATAAATTTATAGTGTGTAGGCTAGTCTTATTGAACAAAATTATTAAAGATTGGAGAGCAAAATAACTACTTTGGGAAAATTATTCTAGCATTATTCATGGCTAAAATTTTCCTGTACTTAAAGAAAAGTTCATATTTATCAATGCCAGCAGGCCTATGAGAGAATTTTAATTCCTTTTCAAATGTTATATCAAATAAAGGAAACCTTATTCATTCACTTATACTTAATCATTGTCCCCATAAATTTTAAGCATCACTTTTGCAGAAAAGTCAAGGCCCATGTATTTTGGGAATCATACCATAACGCTAGGTTGATCACTGATACAATATAAGTCTAACTTGAATGTTTTTCCATATTCAAGATGAATTCTCAGAGTTCAATTATTTCTTAAACACTTTGACTACTACCTAGGAATAATTATCCTTAGCAATCAGTTGTTACTTTTCTAAAGACATGTACTTACTGTGAATCAGAATTAAATGGTAGTTAAGGATCTGAATTTCTTTTATTTCAACAAGCAATTTAGCAATCACATAGCTTCTATTTACCTGGACAGAGAGTCACCTGCTAGACTTCCTCCATCACCAACACCTGTTCACTGCCTTACTTAATATTTAAGTTTCTTTGAAATTAATTTTACCTTCTAAAGGAGAAAGTGATTGTCATAATACATAGAAGGAGTTGGAGGTTTGTAACAGACTAAATCTGTCTAATATACTTGGATTCACATCATATGTGAGGTGATCATATGATATGTGATATATGTGATCACATACTTTTGATGACAGATAACACATTCAATCCAATAAAGTTTTCTAATGATCTTAAAACTACAATAGAATGTTTTTGGAGCAGTTAAGTTTAATCTTTTGTTCATTCATTGGTTTTCTTCTCTCAACATTTAACATTTCTGAAGGTTTTACATAGAAGATAAAGAGACAAGAGAACATGGTTATGTGGAAACTTGAATAAGTCAGTCACATAAAAACCTAGCAGCCACAAGAAAGTCCATTTCTAATTCCTAGTCCAGTGGTAGACAGTGAGGGCTGTGTCTTAAGAGGAAGGGGGAATCCTCATAATTAACATACAGGATGAAATTCAGAACAAAATAGGACTTGGCCTCAAGGAGCCACTGAATCAAATAGGAGAAGTGATTGGATGACTGATGGGGGCACAAGGCATGGAAATGACCTTGCTTGTTTACTAAGCATGACTAGACCAGCCTGTCTGCCTGCAGTCATACTTAATATATTTGTGTTGAATTTAATTGATGGCATATTTGGAAGGGAGCTTTGAGTTCCATAAGAAGTAGACACTCTTTGAAGCTCTTGAGCAGGAGCCTGGTGGGGTAAAACTATATTAGAAATTCCTTTTGTAGTTCAGGGATGACATAACAGGGAATCAGATTAGGCCAATCAAAGCCTTGGTCACAGTGACTGGTGCAGGAAAGTGGAAATATTTTATTTATTCATTCAAAGTGAATCCCCAGCATCCTTGTGTGGAAGACAAATAGCCTCAGTTGTGATGTGGTTGTAGATAATGACATACAGGCTGTTATTTTGGAGCTGGACTTCCAGCAAAACTCCTTCAAAGGTGAGATTCAGTTAAATGTGCCACTTTAGCCCTTTGTGTTTTTTTTTTTTTTCAAGTGCTCTCCCACCCCTGCACCTTTTCCTTTTTTTCCTTTTTTTTTTTTTTTTATCCACCATCCCTGAAAAGTGGAATTGCTGACTGAAGTCATGAAAAGGGGTAAGGAGTTTACTGAGACCTTCGCCTGGGTGGTTTTGAGTCACCCAACCAACACTGGCAAATATCTGTCCCATTCTTATTTATTACAGGAGAAATATTAATGTGTATCTTGAAGCTATAGTTTTACTTATATATAGTTGTTCTATATCTGCTCACTCCTTTTCCTCAATTTTCCATCTTTTTTAAAAAATTGAGGTAACATTATTGCATGTTGGTCTTTTGGTTAAGGAAACGTGTCCAGACTCACCACTCAATATCCAGTCATCTACCAACAACCATTTGGTCCCATCTACCTGTTCACCCTTTGCCCTTCTGGTGACCACTATCCTCTTATCCTAATGTAAGGGGTTATTTTGGTTTGGTTTTGTATGTTTGACTACTTTTTTCCTGAAAGTTCACAAATGAGTGAAATCATTTGGTTTTTGTCTTTCTCCTTCTAACCTATTCCACTTAACATGATTCATCTAGTGTTACAAATGGCAAAATTTCACTTTTTTCTTATGTGTAACATGTATTGAGTATGGAATATTACATATATGTGTACATATACCACATTTTGTTTACCCAATTATTTAATTTTCTGAAATTTTTCCCATAAATTAATTTGCCTAAGTCTTAATTTTTATTTTTATTTTTTTTTTTTTTTGAGACTAGGTCTCGCTATTTTTGCCCGTGGAACCGCAGGCTCACGTTGCCTGGGGTACCACAGATCAAGCAATTCCCAGCCTCAGCTTCCCAGGTAGCTGGGATTACAGGCATGTGCCACCACACCCAGCTATTTTTTTGGGACTAGGTCTCACTACATGCCCCCAGAGGGACTCGAACTGTGATCCCTGGCCCCAGCAGTGGCTTCCTGAGCTGCCACCTACAGGCATATGCCACCATGCCTGGCCCTTAAATTTCTAGTTTGTCCCCTATCACATTCCCTTACCCTGCCCTTGATTTTTCTGCTCCAGCAATAATAAACTACTTTTAGATCTTTCAACAAGTTATGTCTTCTCATTCCAGTCTTCCTTCTATTTCCTCTCTCTCCCTTAAACACTTGTCCTGGTTAACTTCTATTGAATCTTTAGGTCTTACAATCAAAGGCACTTATTTCTTGAAGATGTTACTCTCCTAACACATTTATAAGTTTACAACTACTGCCTCAATCCCATTTGTTTAATCCTTATATTAAATTTCTCTTAGTGGCAATTTACTGGGTGAAGAACTGAGCATACAAAATTATATGTGCATTTTATTTATGCTATTGCATTTGGCTTGAGAAATGGTCACTCTAGCTCCTTGGATCATTTAGAGTCACCTCTGTGTTCCAAAGCACAACTTCATTTCCATAAGAAAAATAAAGCATCAAAGGGGCTCTCTTGAGAATGCCAGGCCTTTCAATATGTTCAACATATGGGAAAAGCACTGTGAGCTGACATATCCAGGTTAGCTGTCTAGCTTGAGTCTATCCCAGAGAGCTTTGCTGCTGGACAGCCTGACAGAGATGGAGTGAAGTGCTGGATTTCATTATACCAAAAGGAGATCTTTCACCCAAAAGCATAGAGAGCAAAAAAGGGAAGAACTTTATTTTCATCCTTTACCACAGTGATTCAGCAGTGAATCCAAAACATAGGTGGGCTTAGCAGACTCCTATCAGTAATTTGAAGGTATAACTTAATTATGCTGTGCTGTAAAAGCTTCACAGAGTAAGTCTTCAGTTTTACCCTAATCCTTTTCTCTATACTAAAACAAGAGGATCTTTTGGCCTTCTTATGTGTAGAAACTGTGAGAAGAAAATGAAGTCATGGCCCCAATACTGGCAGTGTTATTTGTTGGCTAAATTTAGGCATTGCCATTACTGTGTCTGAAAAACACAGAGGTTCAGAAAGACCTAAAACCAGATAAAGGTACTTCTTTCTTTTGACATTTGTTTATCTTAAGCAGACTTGGTGAAATGCTAATCTAGCACCCTTGGGCTATGGTTCCAAGGCCCAGGTGAGGAAGGGGAGATGGACCACCAGGAGAGAGTGTGATTGTGAATTATAACCTCTGGTTGAGGGGAGGGAGAACAAGTAAAAGCATAAAAAGAAAGGTGCAGGGACTGAGAAAGACTTTTGAGGAGAGCTGAGCAGAGATCAGAGATCTGGGAGGTTGGCGTCAGTGCAGAAGTTTTGACTTCAGGAAGAAAAGGACACAGGAGCTGAGACATTTGGGGCTCCCCCAGCATTCAGGCCTTCTAGGGTCGGGAGCTGGGTGAAGGTGGGAGAGAGATGATACTGATGAAGTGCTGAGCCAAGGTAGAACCCGGATAGACCCGAGTTGAACCTCATGTTGGTGAAATTCACCCGATGTTGACTGGAATGATGTAGGACCAAAAAACAAGGACATAACCAGGCAGTTTTGAAACAGGGTGTATAGAGAATAAGACTTCTACTTTAACTTGAAACACCTGCTTCTCTACCTGTTTCTCTCCACGAAGCAGGCTACTAGCAGTTCAATAGCATTTACCTTGAACTAGGCACACCTATGCCTGCTTCTCTCCCTAGGAAGTAGGCTACAAGCTGTTTATTAGCATTTTCACTGACCACCTATTGATATGCAAAAGCCAGCCAGTGGCTTCTCAGCTCCCAGCTCCAAAAACTGCAGAAGAAAAAAACTTAAAAGCTATAGTTTACACTTTAGACTAATTTGACCCAATTTACCCTCTTTTAAACTCTCATGGGTTCTTTCCACCATCCCCAGCCTTCTCAACCAAAATACCAAGTCAAAGCAAGACTATCAGTGCAGACGAATTTATTTCTAACAAAGTGATTTCTTAATTACCTACAAAAGAAACATGTAAGTAAAACTCAGATTATTTTAACATTGTCCAAAACCTTTCTCAACATTGTCCAAAGTACTTTCCCAGATTGCCCAAAAATCCTCAGTCTATCAGAGTTCATCTCCAGATGCTTGAAGACCTCTTCCTTTGCCATGCTCCTTCTTGCCATGCTCCTTCTCTTCCCTGACATCTTCTCCTTGTTGTCTTCTGCCAGGTAGTAGAAGAAACTTCATGGTACCGGACCCAGCAAAGTTCACTTTCTTTTCAGACCTAACTTTTCCACGGCCTCTTCCAGACACAAGTCAAACTCAGCAAAACAAACTCCAACATGGAGTTCAAATCTACAAACTTCTTTTTTTTAGACTCGGTTTCGCTATTTTTGCCTGTGGAACCTTAGGCTCTCATTGCCTGGGGTACCACAGACTCCAGCAATCCCCAAACTCAGCTTCCCTGGTATCTGGGATTACAGGCGGGCGCCACCATGCCCAGCTATTTTTTTGGAACTAGGTCTCACCATGGGTCCCAGGTGGGACTCGAACCGTGATCCCTAGCCCTGGGTCGCTTCATAGGCTGAAGCCTACAGGCACGAGCCACCATGCCCGGCAAAGTCTGCAAACTTCTTAACTCCCTTTAGCACACATGCGCCTAGCCCAGGCCAGCTAGAGGCTGTAGGCCCCAGGCCTTGGCCACATGACCAAGCTCACATGGTTCACATCTCCATCCTACAAAATGGCCAAAACCAAACCTGAATCTCAATCTCTATTCCCATCTCTCCTTTTCTTACCCTTTGTTTCAAACCTCTTTATATGTCCTTTCTGTTTTCCTGCCTTCCAGGAACAACTCCTGAATTATTACATTACAAAGAAAAAACCTGTTTCACTTCCTCCTCCCCCTTGTATCTTTCTGAAAGGAAATTCTAATTAAGGCCATCTTCACATTTTAGCATATCTTCCTTGAAATCTGCAATCTTAGACAGGAGACAATGATACCTTGGGGGTAGCACCCCCTACCAGTTTCAGGTTGAAGTATTCTAAGACTGAAGTAAAGCCCATGCAGCTTCCCAAGGAGCAGATGCTGGGTCTTACTCTGTGTGGGACACTTCTGAGGGTGTGGATAATTAGATCCTTTTGATATTGGATGACAAAGCCAGCAAAATGGGGTACTTAATTAAATTTACAGACAGGAGCAGCTGATCCTTTAAAGCCAGCCACACACCAGGATCGTCCCAGCTCTTGCAAGCAGTAGCAAGACCACACTAACCTTAAGAAGAGGCAAATACAAATTTACTTATTAAAAGGACAAAACAAAAGTCACAGAGGGATACAAGGGGCCCCCTTGGTAATTTTACCAACCAGTCCAGTGTCTGGTCCAAAAGACTACACATGGTCTTCAGCCATGTGCTTCCACAAAATGGCAACTGCCCTACCTTCAAGCCACATGAAGAAGCCAAGATGGTGCTGTCACTCCTTCTTCCAAAGGCACAGCTATCCACTTTAAGCCAGAAGAAGCCAAGATGACATCACAGATTTGTCTTCCAAAGTGGGACATTCAAATCCAATGAAGAAAACCAGGATGGTGTCGTCAATTCTTCTCCAAAAGGTGCAGCTCCACCATTCTTTCAGTCCAACTCCAAAGTGGCCTGAAAACCAGCAAGACTCACTTGATGCAACAGCAACAACCACTTCAGAGGTCTCAGGATGAAAGCAGCAACACAGAAAATTCTCTCAGTTCTTTAGACAATTTCCAAGTTTCAAAGTTAAAACAAATTTTCAAGGCCAGGCATGGTGGCGCATGACTGTAAGCAGCAGCCTAGGAAGCCGCGGCCAGGGACAGGGATCGCAGTTCGAGTCCCACCGGGGGCACGTAACGAGACATAGTCCCCCCAAAATATAGCTGGATGTGGTGGCACATTCCTGTAATCCCAGCTACCTGGGAAGCTGAGACTGGGGATTGCTTGAGTCTGTGGTACCCTGGGCAATGTGAGCCTTTGTTTCCATAGGCAAAAATAGTGAGAACTAATCTCAAAAAAAAAAAAAAACCACAAGTTTTCAAGTACCAAATTTTCAAGTCAGCTTATACAAGTTACAAGTTTTTGCAACATCTTTCCCAGGCTCCTCCTGGCCCAAGCCAGCGCCTACGTGTGGGAGCTGACCTGAAATGGGGGCTCCATGGGGCGAAAGCACCCGTGGGCGAAGCTCTCTGCCTCCGCCAGGGGTGTGTGTCGGGAGCTGACCTTCACAGGGGACCTTTAGGGCACTGCTCCCAGATTCCAGGCAGGGGAGTTGTTGAGGTCATCCTCTGATTTACTAAACAACTCTAAGCAGCCCTGCGGTCAGAATATTCCCATAAAAATAAGAAAGCAAATCCTACTTACCTTGGTGCAGTCTCAGTGAAGGGATAACAAGGTAAAAGATTGCTTTGGAATGCTTTTGAGAACTTATGTTGTTAGCTAAAATGTTTAAGTTACACCTAAGATAAATCTGCAATCTGTTGATATGTTAATTGCATATACTCATAGAATGCTGATGTAATCGACTAAAACACTATATATCTACGAAAACCTCAAATAAATCGCAGCAGATTCATCACCCCTTGAGTGTGTGTCTGTTTGCCAATAACTGGCCCTGTGTCTTTCCTGCCCAGCTGAACTCTGGTTCTCCGCGTTCTGCACCCTCGCCCAGCTGGTCCGCAGCACCTGGGCCCTGACTGCATATGATAGCAAGGCAGCTTCTGCTACTTCTCCACCCTACTCTTCTGCTCTACCCTTCTCCACACCTTTTTCTCTCCTTAAATCCCCTCTTGCTGATTCCATCACAAGAAGACTTGGCCTCTAATGTACTGAGGGCACCGGCCTTCCAATTTCACCACAGCATCCCTATCACTTTTACTTTGTTTTTTCCTATCTATAAATAAACCTCTATGCTTATCCTTATCATGAAAGTTTGATCTCTGGGCAACTGCTTGCACATGCAACCCTTATTGACAAAAATTAAAAGTGGTGATCTTCTCCCCCATAACAAAAGGAAGAATGAGAGTAAGAAGGAAGACAGGCCAAACATCTGAGAAAATGAGAGCCACTGCAGAGGGCACCAGAGCGGCTCTTTTCAAAAGCTCTGAGGGAAATGGGCTTTATGATGAATTTGGGGAAAGATCACAGGGGTCTGAGTAAATATTCCCATGCCTCAAGTGTGTGAGGGACAAGGCAGAGCACCACCTGATCTGCAGCTGACATATAGCCAAGGATGATGGAGATCACAGGGCAATATATGCGTGCAACCAGAAATCGTGTCCTTGCTCTCCCACTTCTCCTTCCCAAGTTTTGGAGATTCAGAGCATCCAGGAAATATGAAACCTACCCTGATGGAGTAGGGAGAATCCCAGGAAAGGAGATGACTGTTTGGATTACTGTGCTGTTTATGTCTGACACAAAGGTGCCTAACCAAGGAGGTGGAGGTGCAACTGAGTGAAATCTACTCTGTGCCCCAAGTGAGAGGATGAGAGATGTTTTGTGATTCTACTAAATGACAGATGTGCTTTTTAGAACTTAGTTTCTAGTGGAGCCCTGAACGTTAACTATTCCCATCAACACATAGTCAGAAATTAGTGTGTGTTGTGGACAAGTTCTACTCTTGCACAACTAAATTATGGAAGAGTGCCATGTCCACTATATCATGTTTGCCAGGCTTGCCTGATGGAAAATCAAATGAGACAATAATATGTGAATAAAATATTTGAAATCTGGTAAAATGTACACATGCATTGTTGTCAACAGCTTCAAGATTTGGGCCCAACACACTTCTTTTCTGTGTATAAATCATGTGACCAACATAAAACATAGAATTCCTCTTTGTTGTACTTTATTCAGAAGTAAGAAGTGATAAACCTACAAAACTGTGGATACACTTTATTTATGCCATTGCATTAGGTTTGTGGAAAGATCATTCTAGGTCATTAGATCATTTATTTACTTAACAAAGACAATACATGATCTTTGTGCTATTAAATAAACACTGATGAGACTCATACTGACAGTAAAAATATAAAGTACCCAGAAACACAATTAAATTGTTGTCAAAGGCTCCCAAACAATAATTTCTTCTATTGCAACACCACATCAGGTTTAAAATGAAGATACTGCATACATATCAAACTAAATGATTTTGCCCTATGTTGTTGCAATAAGAAGTCAGAGGGACTGTTATTGGAACTGAAATCAAAACATTTCTATTTTGGCTTCATAAAGGTCTTTCTCTCTTCCTTATTCCTGCCTCATTTTATTTTTTTAAACTATAAAATTACTAAGTAGAAAAAATATTTTGAGACATGAAAATTCATTTTAAAAAAAGTTCTGTTGTAAAATATCCTTTTGGCATCAATGTCAATGAATTTACCCTCCCGGTATTCTTTTGTTTAAAGATAATGGAAACTGGTAGGAGGACAACTTTGGAGAGATTAGCTGGAGCCCTCAGGACAGCCTGTGACAGCCAGTCTCAAGGGAACAACCCATAGCTACAGGAAGTCAGGAGTCTTTCTTCCCAGAGTCTTCAGCAGCTGTGTGGATTGAAGAGGCCACATTCCTGAATCGACCTTCACTTAATTACTCTGATCAACAATGTCACAAACTTTGTCCTCAAAGTTACAAGAATATTTTCTGATTTGAAAAGAAATTTTGATTTTTCAGCTTTTTGAAGGTAGTTACTGTTATGGGTTCCATTCTCTGTAGTGCCTCGAAGGCCTTTCTCTTTGAGTAAACCAGTCTTTGGAACTGTTCCCAGGCACAGGATGGAAGAGCTTGGTAAAACCAAACAGTCTTAGAAGAAGAAAGATATCAAACTGAAAGTCTGTCAAGTTTTGTGCTTTCTTACCTGTCTCCATTTTCTCTTTGTAAAAGTTTACTATATCAGGGGATTTTGACCAGATTTGATAAAGATTTCTATTAATAGTAAAACATGTCAACTGGTGGCCAGGCATAGTGGCGTGTGCCTTTAATTGCAGCCTACACAGTGCTTTGCCAAGGAGTCTGAAGCTAGAATTGTTTTGAGTCTGCGGGTTTGAGACCCAACTGGGGCAACATAGAGAGACCTACTCTCAAGAAATAGCTGGGCATGGTGGCGTGCGCCTGTTACACAAACCAGCTACATGGATGGCTGAGGCTGGGGATTGCTTGAGTTGGTGGTACCCCAGGCAATGTGAGCCTGCAACAAAGCAAGACCTAGTCTCAAAAAAAAAAAAAAAAGTCAACTGGTTAGAGGAAGTGGAAATTGTTGGTGTAGATTCTGGGATTATATATATATTCATCATTTTATATGATTTTTCTAATATTTTGGGCAGAGTAAAATGTCACAGCAAGATGCTTTTGCCTTTGACCTTCAGAGAAGAAATGTGACTTCCAGTATCTTAAAAGAATAAATACCTTTAAGCAAAAAGAAACATGCTAAGTTGAGGGAACAAAACCTTTTTTTCAGCAGTGGGAATGTGATACCTTTGTTTTCTACATTACAGTTCTCAACTACCAAATAAATAAGAACCTTTGGGGGTAGCCATAAAAACTCATTCATTCTTCTAGGTCACTAGGTGTCATTAAGTAAATTACTGGCCTCAAGTATTTAAAGTGTGAGGCTGAAAGAAAATACATCTCCTTTTCTCAAAGAAAGACTAGATACACTGATTACTGGTTTGCATGTCTCTTCTTCCCAGGAAATCAAAACAAACCTACTTCATTTCTTTATTTTTATTGAGGTTACATTGGTTTACAACACTGCATGTGGTTCAGAAGCACAGGATCACACCTCTTCAGATGCTTGTTCTCATACACCACCACCACTGAGGCAGCCATATTTCTCCAGTCTCTTTTTGTTGTTTTGTTTTGTTTATAATGCTGATTCCTTATTTTATTAAGGCCCAGACAGGTTGGAAGATTTGTTTAAAATCAGACTTTGATTCTTACAGGAACCACAGAGAATTCAGGTTGCTTCATTTCCTCTGATGCCTTTTCTGTTTTTTCATGCTGCTGTTAGTTTTATCCACTTAAAAAATTTGAGTAAGATCTTTTTTCCTTAGAACTTTATCTTATGATTATATAAAGTGAATGTCATTCAAATGCACCCAAGAGATCTTCTGAATCCCTTCAGTCACAAATGTTAGACATAAAAGTCAAATTGCTTAAACCCACCCAAAAAGGGGGCTGGAAAACTAGGTATTGAAAGGTTGGTGAGGAAGGAGGGAACAGGATATGAGAGAAGGGCAGCAGGGAAATATGAAAGAATGGCAGCGAGGAAAGAGAGAAACAGGAGTCAGGCCAGGTAGAACTATGAAGAGTTTATTGCCATGAGCTCCTGAGTGAGGTCCAGGGTGGGGGGGGGGGGGTTAATGAAGTCGCGTCCATGTGGAGTTGGTGTCTGCTTTTATAGGGGCAGGAATATGAGGGTGGGTTTTGCTAGTGTGACAGGCAGAGTCACAGGCAAGGTCACAGGCAAGGTTGCGGACAAGGTCATGGGCAAGGTTGCTCGCTGGGTAGGGTGGGTGAGGCCAAAGACAGTCTCAGCTGTAGTGGGAGGGCAAGACTTGGATTGGGTGGTGTCCATAATCCTCTCAAGAGTGGAGATTCCCAGTGCCTCCAATCTGACCTTTGATGGAGACTCCCAGCGCCCCCAACCTGACCTTTCAGGTATATGATTTGGTTCATGTAACAGTAAGTCCCATAGTTCATGTGGCTTCAGGGAGAGCTGCATCCAGGGTCTCAAACTTGTAGTGAGGACTTTGTCATCTTTCTACCATTAACACTCTGTTCTCTTCATGGGTATGGTGGTCACCAGCCCCTCCAGAGTCAATCCCCACCACAACCAGCAGAAAGGTTCTCATGTTCAATAGCTATGGCAGAAAAGTCCCGGGAAGGATTGATTGGCTGGTGGGTTTATGTCCATTCCACCAATCACTGCCACCAGGGCATGGGGCTCTCTCCACAGTCTCTTGTGCCCCTCCTGACTTCCTCTTCCTCCCTCTACTAGCTTCAGTCAGACTTCTAAGAACCAATCTATTTTAAACTCCTGTTTAATTCTGAGAGTTTGCTATATATCAATGCCAGAAATCAGAATTTAGCTGAATTGCAACCATTTGCTTTGTGTGTTATAGGGTAAGGGAGAGGCTTTCCCACTTTAAAACTCAAAGATCATCTGCCTGCATTCTCCCAAGCAAATTCAAACCTTAACCTCCTGAAGGTGAATGCCTTTCTCACAGAGCAGTCACCTTTGTTATGCAGATTCTAGCCACCACTTTTCAGTTCCCTACCCTAGAGACTACAGAAGAAAAAGAAAAAACCAGAAACTGCAGTTTATAATTTTCTAGTTTGCCTCAATTTACACCTTTGCAACTCCTCCAGCCTAAAGACATCCAAAATTGCAGGTTCGTAGCACCATCCCCAGCCCTTATTATATTTTCTAAAGTCAGAACAAGACTCTTAGAATAAACTCTAATTTATTACTAAACAAAGTGATTTCCTAATTATCTACTACAGAAAGAAAAATATATAAGAAAACCCCAATTACCCCAACATTGTTCAAAAGCTCTCAGTCCTTTTAACCCTGTTTATCTCACCCAACATCCAATGAATCAGAGTTCATTAGCACCTGTTTCACACAGAACATCCTTCCTTCTTCTTGGCGTGCTTCAGCTTTTCCGAGCAGGTACTCAAAGGCATGATGCTGTCTTCTCCTTGCTGTAATGTCCTCCTTAATTTAGGTAGTAAAAAGAAACTTCAAAGTACAGGAACTGTTAGGGATTGTGGCCCCCAGTACTGGTGTTGATGCACTAAAATAGCTATTGTTAGCATTGGTGGGTGGAGACTTGGAGAAGGGAAACTATGCCTTCTTGCAAGAAAAGAGAATCAAAGGATCAAGGAGGGGACAGAGAAAAAGACAGGGAAAGAGACAGAATAAGAGAGAAGAGAAAGGAGCAGAGAACAGAAGAGTAGAGAACAGAGTGAAGAGAACAGAGAAGTAAGGTGCAGGGAGGAGCAGCAGAGAGGCTGGAGGCCTCAGAGTTGCTGCTGCCATGCGGGGCACCAGGGTAGGGAAAGGAGCCATACTGTGGGCTTCCATTCCCAGCCCGGACTGATGAGGAGCCCAGGAAGCATGTTGGAGAAACTTGTGACCTGTGCAAGTTGTCTTGGAAATGTGTTACTTGAAAACTTGGTTTAATTTTGAAACTGCGAAGTTTGGAACTCTTTTGGAAAACTAAAGAGAGTTTGCTGTGTTGCTGTTTCCAACATAAGATGTCTGAAGTGCTTGCTGTGTTGCTGTGTGAGTTTTGCTGATACCGGGCCACTTTGGAGTTGGAGCTGAAAGAATGCCAGAGCTGTGACTTTTGGAGAAGAATCAACGACTTCATCTTGTGGTGATGCCATCTTGGCTTCTTCTGGCTCAGAGAGAGTAGAGCTGTCTTTGAAAAAGGAGCAGGGGCACCATCTTAACTCCTTTATCCGGCTTAAGATGGGGTAGCCATGATTTTGTGGACACACATGACTGGTAGCCAGGTGAGGTTTTGGACTAGAGACTGAACTGGTGGATAAAATTACTAAAGGGGTTTCTTTGTACTTTCAGTGACTCTTGTCTAATTTGTCTTTCAATAAGTACTTTTTTTTGTCTCTCTTTGAAAGTTTATGTAGTCTTGCTACTGCATGCACGGGCTGGGAAGAACCTGGTGTGTGGCTGGCTTTAAAGGGTCAGTTGCTCCCCTTTGTAACTTTGGTTATTTATTTTGCTTGTTTTGTCACCTGATTTCAGAACTAGCAAAACTTATTTTCTTCTCAGGCCTAGCTCACATGGCCTCTCCAGAAACATTTGAGTTAAACTGAGTAAGACAAACTCCAACACAGAGTTCAAATCTCCAAACTCCTCAGTTTCCTTTAACACATTTTACTATCCTGGGCTGGCCAAAGGCTACAGGCTCCAAGCCTTGGCCACATGGCCAAGCTCACAGGGCTCACATCTCCTTCTAGCAAAATCCAAATCCCTGATCAAAATGGTTCCAGTCTTTCTTGTTTGTTTTCAACCAATATTTAGACCCTTCCTTCCTGCCAAGTCTTGCAGCTAAGAGGCCTCTGGAGAAAGTAAGACCAAACAGTTTTCTTTGAAATTTGGAAATCTATAGCAACAGGAGAGTAGCTGCTTATCAAATGTATGTATCAACTCTGTTAATAGCACCCAGAGGGGATATGCATCATAAGAACTTGATACAACTAATTCTTCATCCTGAAAGTTTCTTAATATTTGACAGTTGATTCTCAAGCATTTTATCCATTATTGCTTCCATTGGGACCTTTTAGACTTAAAATTTTTTTAACCACAGGAAGTTAAATACTAAAGAACTAAGGTAGAAGTTAGTCAGCTAAGATTGTGACACTGTATTAAGTTACTGTCCTTTTTTGAGAGTATATGCATTGGCCCAAGCTGTCTCAGCCTTGGCATTGACATCTAGAGTCATTCAATTCTTTCTTTGCCCAAGGGTTGATCAAACATAGTAGATGTTCATAGTAAAATGTTTAACATGCCTCTGGCTCTGCTACTAGATGTCAGTAGTTCCATCCTCCCCCACCCCACTGTGACAATCAGAACTATGTCCAGACATTGCCAAATGTCCCTGAGGGGTCAAAAATGTGCCGTTTGAGAACCACTGACTTAGGCATATGACTGAAGAGGAAGCATATCAAGGTGTAGAAAAGAATAAAATATTTGGCAAAATACAGGTAAGAAAACTTAAAACAAGAGCTAAAGTATGTCTAGGAAATGAAAGGTGAAATAAATAGTGAGAAAAGTGAGTGCAAAAGGCAATGCTATTCAGGGTCATGGGAAAGGGAATGGTTGGGAAATCAGCCCTATTTATTATCTGTCCTGGAGGCAAATGCTGATCTCACTCTCTTCACCCTTTCTGCCCCCTCTGCCCTGAAGCTCCCTGCATATTAAGGGCCTGATGGTACTTTTTTCATCTATGTTTTATTTCTAACTCTGTGGATCAGTTTCATGATTTTAATCATTAACTCTACATTTCTTAGGGTCAGATTCTAGAAGCATTGGGCATAGTTTTCCTATATTAGGTTGAATTTCCAGACCTCAGTTTATAGCTGGAATTACCGAAGTGAATAAGAATCTTTACTTCCTTGCCAAATCCCTTTTCATAATCAATTGTACTCATCCTCTACTAATTGATTCTCAACAAGTTAAGAGATGATATGAATCAGTAATTTTTCTATCCATCCACTCTTGCCCAACCAGCACAATTGTGCTTTAATCTCTTTAAAGTGTAGTCACAAGATTTCTATTTCAAGAAAGAAATCCTCCACTTAAAATGAAAATTTTGTTTAGAGAAGCTATGAGTGACATTCTAGAACCTCATTTTGCTTACAAGGCTGAGAAAACAACTAAAGGTCTGAGAACAAAACCAGTATATACATCTGCCTTATTACATCTTACCCCAGGAATTAGAAGGGCCTGAAGGAATACCATCTGAAAGCTAGCTATCTAGATCATTTTGCTGTGAAAGAAACCCTAATCTGAAGGAGGGCCACCCCCATAGAGATGTGATGGCCTAGCATCACCTGGAGCTGTCCTATTTGGAATGGACATCTCTACCTGTAAAAGAAGAAATTGAGCAAGTTTAGGAAAGTATAACAAAAATCTTTAAGAAAGGACTAAAGAATACTAGTTTTCTTGCAAGGGAAGGGACACAACATGGTTTAATGAGAAAAAGGAAGAAAATTGAGAAGAGTTTAAGTACTTTCTAGATGAATTTTACAGTCATCTCATTTCATTTTACACTAAAGCAGAGAAGAAGGCTACCATTCATCCCCTAACATTCATTCTTCTCTTCTTCCATAGTAATAACAATTTCAGGTAGACCAATGGCCATCCAAAATAAACACTACATCTTATGATCACTTTATATGTTACTGTTTATCTAAGTTCACCATTGATATATTTTATGGTGTACTTTGAATTTACTATGCTTCTTTCCTCCTTGCTGTTTGCAAGTCCACATAATTGTTGGTCTAAAGAGCATCCATCCTGGAACTTCAAATAATCTTGGTGATAAGACTATTAAAGACAGAATTTGAAAGATGAAAAACTCTAGGTCCCTAGTGCATGGAATACCATGCTCACTCTGAACAAATCTCCAGACACAAACATGAGAGATAAATACGCTCTTGTTAAATCCTTTGCTATTTGGGATTTATCTGTCACTCCCAATTTTATCCAATCTCAATGATTAATTTATTTATTAACCATCATCTTCCTTCCCACATGAGGAAATTGTGATGGAAAAGTGCTAAATAACCCAAAGCTACGTTGTGGTAAAGTTCAGAGTGTTCTTTGTCCAATGCCAAAATCTAGGTGCTTTGTATTATAAAACATTTAAAAAGTACACCAGGGCCGGGCACAGTGGCGCGTGCCTATAATTGCAGCATTCCAAACATGAAGCAGAGGCTAGGAATCATTTGGATCCACAGGTTTGAGACCTGCCCAGGGCAACATAGTGAGACCTACTCTCAAAAAATAGCTGGGCATGGTAACGCATGCCTGTAATCCTAGCTACCTGGGAGGCTGAGACCGAGGATCACTTGAGCCTGTGGTTCCCCAGGCAACAAAGTGAGACCTAGTCTCAAAAAAAAAAAGTACACCAGATGGAAACATGGATTTACAGAAAGGTATAACAAGACCAGCGATGCTAAATATGTGAATAAAAACAAAAGACCTTTTCTCTCAATTTAAAGATTGCTTCTTTTTAAAGCAAAGCATATTAGCTTGAATTATGTTATGAGATTTAAACATATGTTGGTATAAAGTACATGAGAATCAAGTATCAAAACAAATAATGGAATAAAACATGTTGACTAGGAGTCCATGAGTTCACACTGGTGTAAAGAAACTACGAGAGAAAATTCTTTACAAAAAAAGAAAAGTCAATAAATGTAGAAGGGATTGTAGGATTTGAAAATAATCCATGGGAGCTTAAAGTAGTACTTGAAATTTGGCTGAGAAACAGCATCACTAAATAGTTTTAAAGCATTGTTTATTAACTATATAAAATTATAAAAAGAGGTAGAAACTACTTTAATAAAGTGGCCAAGGTGCAGTAGTACATAGTTGTGTGTATTGTGTTGCATCTGCATGTTTGGCAGAAGCATTGAAGAGAGTTGGGTGAATGATTAGTTGAATAAAAAATATAAAACTTTAGTGAGTCTGGGAAATGGTATACAGATTTTTTTTTTTTTTTTTTTTTTTTTTACAATTTTGGTCACAACTTATTTTTGAAGCTAGGTCTCGCTATGTTGCCCCAGGAATGATAAACCCATGGACTCAAGTGATTTCCAGTCTCAGCCTCCTGTCCTAGGCTTGGGATTAAAGCCACATGCCACCAGGGCTGGTCAGTTTTGGTAACATCTTTACATGTTTTAAGTTATGTTGAAATAAAAGAATATGACGGCAACTTGGATGACTCCCAGTGGCAATGGTGCATGTCATATGAAATAGGTTTCTAAATATACTTGGAAAATGGAGTCAAAGTATTTGATTATAGAGACTGGTGGGTGAGAAAAACAGAGTGACATCAAAAATAATCCCATGATAGCTGGGCGTGGTGGCGCACGCCTGTAATCCCAGCTACTTGGGAAGCTGAGGCAGGGGATTGCTTGAGTCTGTGGTACCACGGGCAATAGTAGCCTGCAGTTCCACGGGCAAAAATAGCAAGACCCAGATTCAAAAAAAAAAAAAAAAAAAAAAGGTTTGTCTAATGACAGTGTCCCCACAGCAAAGCCCCAAGGGAGGAGACCTACCATCAGCTGATGGATGTCCCTTCGAGGATCTGCTCTTCCAAAATATAAGGCAGAGTCATGCCGCTCAAAGCCAAAGACCTGAAGCATGACTGAAGGAGCAACAAAACGTGGCACAAACTGCGGAGATGAGATCCACCAAAACCAAAGGTGCTCCAAAAGCAGTGCAGGAATGATAAACAGCACGTTCTACCAAGTCCGGGGAAATCGCACCCTCACCAAGGACGAGGAAATGGATCAAAGAAAAAAAAATGACTAAAGGACTAAATAAGGACAAACAGCAAAAAGAAAGGAGGCAAAGAGACCAGGGGAGATGTGGTGTGTGTGT